>JABCQV010000509.1:0-32003 GCA_013186375.1 Fusarium aywerte | reverse complement strand
CGGTCTTCCTGGCCGGCGGTCATGTACTCATCAACACCGATGTCTCGCTCAAGGGTGGCGGTGGAGGCAGTCTCGGACCGGGCGGGGGTGGGGTCGGCATCAACAAGAGCAGCGGTGGGCTTCTCGTCTTTATCCTGTGTAGTGGCGCTGTAGATATCGGAAACTTCATCGGCGGCGGGTGAAATCTGGCGGCTTTGCTCAGGCTCCTCGTTGGTCTCCTCATAATCAATGTGGTGTTCGTCGGCAAAAGGGTTGGTGTAGACGGAAGTGAAACCGCGGGGACCATCGCCACGACGTCGCAGACCCTCATCCAATCCTCGGGTATCAGCTCCAGTGTTGAAGACGTATGTTCCTTTCTCAGCGCTATCATCTTGACGAAGAAAGTCGTCGAAAGAAGAGCCTCGTCGTGGCGAGTCAGTCGCACCTGGGCTAGTTTCGCCTTTCTCCTTCTGGTCCTTCCCTTGCTTTTCCAACATGACTGAGTTCCAATAGAGCAGTTCCTCACGTTGTCTTCGGCGTGTTTCCTCATCGGCATCGACACCAGCTTCAGCGCCGCGGCGGGACTCGAGAAAGCCATCAGCATCCTCAGGTCTATTGAATCTCGGTTGACGATGGGGAGGTTCGATGCCCTCCCCCATAGAGTGTAAAGCGATAGCTATCCTGCGGCGAACATCGTCGGCGTATCGTCGCACTTCAGGTGACTCGAAAATGGCAACAGCGGTGGCGACAGCGACCGAGACGGCTACTACGGCACCTGATGCCAGAACGACATGGTTAGGCATTGTATTATACAACAAAGTCTACTCTATTGAGAGAGAGAGACTGAGGATGTAAGAGAGAAAGAGTAGGTGAGGCGTAAATGGAGTGGGGAGAGTTGTATAAGCGAGCAAACGAGAAAGCAGATGACAACGAAACTTGCACTTCGCGAAGCAGAAAAGAAAAGATTGTTGGTAAGAGAGAGCTTACCAGAAACTCAAATGTAATACAAAAAAAACAAGATAAATTAGAATCTGGAGGCAAATTCAAGGGGAAGTTTGAGCTTGCGTAGTCCTCAGCTGTAAAGCACCTGAGGTACGCAAGGTATTTTGCCACAGAGCCTACCTCGGGACTGTGGCTCAGGCGACTTCTCCCAGGCAGACATGCGCTGTGATTCGCAAGCCTCGACGCGGGGTAATCCATAAGGAGCAGTACATGGTATGGGCTGGACTGGGCTTAAAGCCCGTGATGTGACGACGACTTTTTTTTTTTTTTGGCTGAAAGGGGAACAAGCAGTGAAAATTGATAAGAGGGTGATGAAGAAATGTAGAGAGAAATTGAGTATTGTTACATACCTGTAGCCACCAGAGGGTGAGGCATCGCTGTCTCCTAGCGCTGCCCTGAACTTCCCCCTCAAACGCGGAAAGAAAAGATCGAGTACGTTGTACAGAGTACTGATGAACAATGTACCTACTGTTGATAGGATATTGCAGATTCAACAGCAAAAACACTGGCAATGAGAATGAGCGAGAGTGAAACAAAGAAGGCTAGGAGGAAAGGAAACAGAAATAAATCAGGGAGGAGGTAGATTTCAGAAGGGACCAAGAATATTTAAACAAGCTCAGTCCAAGTTAAATAGATTATCAACTACGATTACGACTCAGACTCAGACTCAGACTCAGACTCGGGCTAACTAGCTAACTAGGTAACTCGCAGATACATTACATGATGTACATATCGACAGGGCTGTGCTGATGTTTATTCGATTGACCGGGAGATATGTACTCTGTATAAGATACGATGATACAGTTTTTCTTTAATTATCGATCCCTATATAAATTGAATAGTATTGTGTTGCATTGTATCATTCAGTCTGTTCTTCTATCTTCAATCAATCGATTGTAGCAAATCCTCGACCGCCGCTTGCGGATAGACATGAGAGCGCGTGACGTGTGCTATCTGATGTGTGTGACATGCACAACGCCTAAGTATGTACAGTACTGCTAATTCACAGCCAAGCCTTTGACCCGAACAAGCGCACACCTTTGAGGAATCTTGCCTTTTTCTACCATGTCAAAGCTTGTACAGCATCGTCAAAAAGTCAAATTGTAATAAGCATGCTACACAAGCTTGCTAATCAGGTACGACATGACGACGTGAGGTGGAATGTCGTCGTACGTGGCGTACGACTTTACTTCCTTCGATCAGGCCAAAGCGAGAGTACTTGATATTTCTGAAATACAGAGTACAGTTAAAAGCAATAGTCGGTCTGCAACTGGCTATGTATATCCGTGGATATTCCCACTAGAGATGTGAGACAAGAGTGATATAGATTATATCCGAAGGTACCGACAGCATTCGTTTTGTTGGCAACCCAGTAATAATTGACCAGCCCCGACCTAGCCTTTCGATTAATGCAACGCGATTGACAATCTGACAGAGATCGCTCAATTCCTTCCGGCGTCGATTGCCACAACCGCCGGAACTCCAAACCACCGACCGCCGAGACTATGTGTGTTCTCGAATTCCGTTGTGGATAAAATGGGAAATCCGGACGTTTGGTCCTGACCCTGATGCCGAGAGTGAGTGCCAGAGGCAAAGAGGATCCTGAAGCGGCGGATAAGGTGAAGGGATCCATCCAGGTGAAAAGGCGAGACACCGAGAAAGATACGATTCATACGTAGCCGCCCCGTTATTTTTTTTTATCCAAGCACCGAAAAAACTTGGCATTCGGGGTCTTGCAGCCGATGGAACAGGAACAGGAAAATCCACTTGTCAGTTTGTCATTTCGTTTCTCTAACTGGGTTACATTGTCTGGGCGCCCAGAGTCGGAAGATGCTCCTGATATCTTGATGGTTCAGACTTCAACAACACATCAATTATTACTGATGTGTGATAAAATGCTGGCTTAACATCCCATATCAGCATGCAATGCACGTACAAAAGAGGAAGCAATGGGTTCAAAAGTGTTAAAGGTAGAAAAGATTGTTTTGATTCATTGAGACGCCAAATGTCCCTGTAAAACCGTCGCTAATGCCAGATAATTGTGGTATAATAAACTCCCCCTGTTTTGTTTGCTTTTGGTCACCATTGTTCCCTTCGAAACCTCGCAAAGCTAGGCTTGATTGAGGGTTTGTCAAGGTACCATATTTACGTACTCCTCAAATGCGAATTTAGTGAGAAGACTTCTCAGTCTTGGTAGACTCAGTAGAAGTAACAGAGTCGGCAGAGTTCTGGCGGGAAGCCTTTTGGCGCTCACTGAATAATTGGTTAGTCCCCACTCTGGATTGGCAATATAGAATCAACAGCTACTTACTAGACAGAGCGGTCCTGGAGGACACACTGGTAACGGGCGCTGCCAGTCTTAAAGGAGAACTTGATGCCTCTGTTGTCGCCGAAGCCGGCAGGAACTTGAGGGGTGGTGGACTCAGGCATTTTGGAGAGGGTTTTGTGTGTAAGTGAGGAATTTGGTAGAGATGAATAGACAGATAGACAAGACGGATGGAACGAGATGAGAAGAGAGGAGAGACCAGAGATGGCAGACGGGGAGACCTAATATACCTTTTGCGACTGAGGATACGTATTCCGTCATCTCGGCGAGAATGCACCTGTTCAAGGTCCACGAAACTAAACAAAGTGAGCCATTTTCTTTGCAGGACCTATCTAGACTAGGGGACCAGGTGTAACAAGTTACTGTGCAACACCCTCAGCTTGCCCCACGATGTGAAGGGGCATCAAAGACGGCAACACGATAGCTAGTGTACTGCACCCCTGTCTCCGTCGTCTCCGGATCTCTCAAGAGTCCACAAGAAGAGAGTGCAGGCAAAACTCCCGGCTAAGACGGAAGAGGGAGTGTCCTTCTAGAAGACCAACTGGAGCTTCGTAGCATTTCCAGTTTTGGATCCATTTATCCAATTACTCGCCTCGCCCCAAGATTCCGTGACAAGGAGACAAAAAAAAAAGCCGCGACTGACCTTGTCAATCAATCCTCGCTCCAATGAGAACACCGATGTCCGCTTTGGAACGCCCTATCATTGGCGATAGAGCGGATATCATCGCTCTCCGTCCTAACCGGCCTCGCTTTGAGCTAGAATGGGTAGTTAAATGTCGAGAGAGAATTTTTTGAGCATTCAAGCTTATGTGCATACGGGACTAGCAAGCTTCTCCCGTGGGTAAAGATAAGCTTTCTCAGCGCTACGTCGGATCGAGTTGGCTTCTTCTTGGTATCGGTGTTACCGCTGGGACGCCACAGAGTGATAAAAATCAGGAGGCTCTTCCGCGATACCTTTTCATCGTATTTAATATGAAGCGGTCATAGGCTTCAAATTTCCTCTACAGATCCAGAGCGACGAACTAGCCAACCAGTAGGTACGGTTACTCCGTATACTGTACAGCACATCAGCCATTTGAGCGAGACTGGTTCAGATATCCAGGGTTTGAGCCAGGTCCTTTACCCCGGCACTTGCGCCTTACTCTCAAACAGAATTGCGACTTACATCATAGTCAAGTTTCACCAAGACTTTGTTGTAACGTTGAGAGCAAATCCCAACAGATACCAGCGTGGGTAATGTCTTAGCTCTTTATCCCCGCATTCATCCCCACGATGCCTTCAAGGCTGATTGGGGGGCAGACTCTGGACCTCCAGCCTAGCCTTTTCTTCACCGCATGTCACTAAGACCCTGGGTTGGGTCGGGACAAGCTTGGTCCCTGTAGCCCTGAACTTGGCTAGGTATGCAAGTTTGATTGAATATTTGGTCTTTGATTTCGACTATGGGGAGCCTATTAGCCAACCGCTTCTGGCGCTTCAATATTGTGCATCGTGGGGTGAAAAGCAAAATTCAAGGTGTCACATGGGAATTGGGAATCCTAAGCTGGGTCGCAGATGCAAAGAAAAGGCTACTGTTCCGCCTTAATCTCATAGACTTGATTGCGATGCATACTGTCTGCTTAATCACAAAAGTTGGTAATTGCAGACACTGATTACCGGAGAGCCGGCAAATGCGTCGTGCATGCACATCGATGCATGGTGTATACCGGACAGTTCTCAAGACTTTGCTTTCCACAAG
The DNA here is from genome assembly GCA_013186375.1 of Fusarium aywerte. Classification (NCBI taxonomy): domain Eukaryota; kingdom Fungi; phylum Ascomycota; class Sordariomycetes; order Hypocreales; family Nectriaceae; genus Fusarium; species Fusarium aywerte. The sequence continues at coordinate 26,961 of JABCQV010000509.1, read as the reverse complement.
CGCACCACATGCCGTTGCGTTCTTCTGCGTCTCTTTTCTCCTTGCATCGTCTCCTCCTCCCTCACTCGCTGGCTCGTGATGGGTTCCAGACTTCTGCATGTTTCCTGTAAAAGACCACGTTGATATGCCGCACTTGACAGTTTGATCCATATACTTGAACCCCGTCTGTCACTGCCGTTCCTCCGGGCTGGCTTCAGCCGATATAGTTCGAAATAATGGCCTGATGCTCTCAAGTTCGACTTTGGATATGCAGAGCCACAATGGTACTCTATCAGCCCATTGGTCATGTCTTGGCTGACACAAGACATGCGAAGCGGTGGCGCCTCCATCTGATTTTCTGCAGCAGGACCGAATGTGATACCGAGCAAACAACTTATCGGATGAAAGCATGCAATCATTTGCTGTCCATCATATCCATGAGTTGCTGCTCCTCATCGACCTCGACAGCACCATTCCCACTTCCCATGCCCCTCTCTTGTAGCTCCATGTCTATCAATTTTCGTGTGGGCATGCCCGCACTGAGATCAGGCATTTCTTCCTTGAACTTGCGCAGATAGTTCTGCACACTTCGCATTCCCACAACAAGGAACCCGAGCTCTTCCCGGTCAACGTCGAAAACTTCCCACCATTCGCATTCCGGCATCTTGGCGCCTACGTCTCGAGCTGCGTTGTAAATGGCAGCAGTGGCGAGCGCATGGGGTTGGTGAGTTAGATACAGCATCTGAGGCGAGAGAAGAGCTGTGTTCAGGTATTGAATTGTGCGCAGAGATATGATGGATTTGGGCTGCGCAAGGAACTCTAGTGTCTGCAGGTAAGTGATCGCGAGTGGATGAGGCAATGAGACGTGTGTATCGAATGAGAGAGTGTAGAGAATTCGAGCCTCAATGGCAAGGATACGAGTCTGAAAGCCGTGATAGTCGGCCTCGGGCACGTAATAGGACCTCGGGTCATTCGTGGGACTGCTTTGGATGTTCAAGAAAGATGAGTTCTCAGATAAGAGGTAAGCGTAAACATTAGATATATCGCGTGATGACCGGGGTTGAGGACCCATTTTGGCAACCAGATAAAGAGCAGCAGCAGATGTGTCCTTGAAGCACGAGTCAGTATCGCCAGATACTTACAAAGAGAGTTTAGGGAGGTCAGGAACTTACACTGAACTCATTGGCCATGGGAGAATCAACAAGCCAATAACGCGCCAAGATGATATTGGCCTGCGCTGTGACAGACTGAGGGAGCTCTAGGAGCTGACCAGCAGCTTGTGTGAGGCATTGCGAAGTGATGAAGATTGTATCTTGAAGATCTTGCGGCAGAGATGAGAAGGATGATTTGTGATATAGCTGAGATGCTGTTGCGAGAGGGTTTAAGAGATGGGTCATTGTATGTTGTCTTATTTGATATATAACAAATTAATTGAAGGTGATATTATGAGGAAGAAAGGTTTCCGTTGAAGTTTGGCGAGGCTGAGAAGCTCTCCCGTCCCTAATGCCCGGCCTGTGGAGCCGCTACTGGGACAAATCATTGTGGGGCATTTCAGCACCTAACCGAGTATCTAGATCCCTGCACGTAGCCTACGAAGCTACAGCAGTCCTCCTACCTTAGTAGTGCCATCATGACTACTCCTATGATCCCATCTTCATAGGAGCCCTTAGTAGTCATGAGCCAGGAGACGAGTTGATCCTATAGGTAATAAAAGTGATGGAAACTCGACAATAAATCATCTTCAAGTCTATTTTCATCTTCTATCAAGCCTTATACCTGTCATACTGTCATGTGCAAGAGGACAAAATCTTAGACGCTATTGGAACCATCGGTAGCTGGAACAACGTTAGAGAACAATCATTTACTGATGAGAACACATTACTGTCAATTGAAATACCGCCAGACTTTTAATGATGGATCTGTCACTTCAATTATTGTACAACAATGTCAACATCATGAATGCTTCATAATGATTGGGCAGTTCCTTAGATCAGGCACGCGGGTATGCTGCATTTTGACAGGACGGAACAGGACAGCTTCGGTACGTACCGAGCTGAGCTTCAATTCCAAATGAGCCGCTGTGGAGCTTTGTCAACAACACAACACAACATTGTCGACCTCTCTGACACCACACGACGATATCGAACTGTACCTTATTCATAATACAAGCACAGAAGCATTCATTATATACCCCTTTCCCCAATCCACACGGCCACCCAAGTCTCAGCTTTCATACACAATGAGCGTTTCTATCCCCCCCTCACCAGGCGGCGAGGAAGCACCAGCATTCGACCTCAACCTTCAACACGGCCATAAAGATCTCGTCCAAGCCGTCGCATTCAACACTTATGGCGATCGCTGCGCAACCGGATCAGTAGATGGTAAGATCCGCGTCTTTAACCGTCACAAGGATGGCACATGGCGTCTTTGCGATACCTGGACTGCGCATGGCGGAGAGATTCTAGAGGTAACGCAGCCCCCTTATCTCCAAACCATTATTTTATTTTTTTGTGTCATTCTGTCGCACATGCATGCTGACCTTTTGTTCCCTCGATTTCCAGATTCAATGGCTTCCTGCGACTGTGTATCCCAACTTGATCGCCTCCCTCGGCATTGAAGGCTGGTTTCGACTCTGGGCTGAGGACCCTTCTGCTGCACCTGGTCGAAGATTCTGTACTGGACGTGCTGGAAATGGAAAACCAGCATTCGATACGCGATCTAACAAAGCCCCATACAGATCTTTCTCAATGAAACACAACGAAGAGACAAGGCATACATACCTTGCTCTTCTTGCAACTGATGGCCGTCTAACAGTATACGAAAACGACCAACCCGAGAATCTTACCGAATATGCATCTATTGATGAGTTCAGCGTTGCGCCAAAGCCTAACAGAGGAGAGGAGCTGGCATTCCGCGTTCGTTTCGACCCAAATCCAGAACCCTGCTATACAGCACTGCGGGCAGGGGTACCTTCAGATTCCCTCGGTCTTGTAGTTGCTGCGATGGATTCCGTCAAAGTATACCGATCCCGCGATATCGTCGCATCATCTATGGGAGTTCAGCAAACGCAAAAGGAGTTTTATCTCGCCGTAGAATTGCCCGGTCATCGAGGCCTGGTACGGGATGTAGCCTGGGCATCAGGGAATATTAGAGGTTACGACGTTGTAGCAACCGCTTGTCAAGACGGTTATGCGCGTGTCTTCCGCATCGAGACACCCTACTCAGACGACGATGGGAAATCCTGGTCTGCAACTGATCTTCTGCGGTCTACCCCTCATCTGTCAACAAGAGACTCTACACCACAAACAAGGACCAACGGAACAGCGACACCGACCGAGAAACAGGCGATGACACCACAACTTCAGCCCTCTCATAGCTACCACCAACATCACAACTCCAGTCTCAGTGCAAGTCTGGCAAAGTCGGGCTCTCACAATGATCGACAATGGTCAGGTCAGCCAGGCCAGGTCAAGCACAAATTCGAAGAGATATCCAAGCTCGACAACCACCGTACCCCAGTGTGGCGTGTTGGCTTCGATGATGATGGTCAAATCTTGGGCAGCACCGGCGATGACGGACGACTGCTGTGCTATCGCCAGACGCCCAACGGCGCATGGGCCAAGAGTTCAGAGCTAGCAGTACAGAAAGCCCGTATGGCGACCCCATGAGCTTATACTGATTGAAAGCTGTAACATCAGCTTGTTGAATCAAAAACGTATATCAACCAGCACATCCCATGGATGATACCAGCATACTTGAGGCCCGCGGCCTGGTGTAACATTACCGGGTAATTCACTGCTCAACTCCTCAAGTACACTACAGGGAAACCGAAGAATCCAAATATCCACTCAGTACAAGAAGCCTCCATAATGTTCTTCATTGCATTCGAGATATTTTAAAGGGGAGAAAATACACAAGGGATAGGCTCCTCACTATCCTGCCCTACACTGCAGGGTGGCAAAGCTAACACGAAGTCGTTCCTCGGTCGAGTTACGAGCATCGCCACATAGAAGCAGCGGACAGTATCTGCACTGAAATGGCTCTCTGCGACTGAAATCATATCAAAGAACTCGCCCTCTGACCATCGGCCTTGGCCGAAATTATGGGTAGTCTCGAGGAATTCGGGCACATATTCGAGTCCAGGACACTGCCCCTTCAACAATTCTAGTAGTTTTTAGCTCTCTTTTCAGAGTACGCTCTGTTTGAGAATCACAGGCTAGCACTTTGAGATCCCTGAGAAGGTTGGGGGAGAGGCGCTGATAAAATGCGGTTTTGGTAATCATGTTCACGTCATGGTGAGACGTTTCCGTTTGCCGCTAAACAAGTGGACATGTCTGTTCGAGTGTCACTTTAAAATACACCTTTGAGAGAACGCGGGGAACACTGTATATAAATCGCTGCGCAGACCTAGATAAACACAAGTCTCTGAACCGTCACGAACTCAAGCATCGACGAAGAAACCACAGTCCATAATTGACTCTCAATGAGCTTGCAATAGCCAGGCGAACGATATGATACGTAATAGATAAGTTTCCACATGAATTCATATCTTTCTTGAGTTACTCTAATGCTAATCAAAAGGTAGATCGTGCACATTTCATCTCTGGGGATTTGTTGATATTCAAAAAGTTGTATTTTGGAGTGAGCATACTATCTTCGGAACCAATTGCTGGTTCATATGAACTCGTTTGTTTGTGTTGACATTCTGTCTTGGTATTCCATGCAAGCTAAGTAGTCTTAAGAAAAAGAAACCCCCAACGCCATTCATGAGTCGAATTTATGTAAAAACGTCCTGTGCTTTTCATATCCTTTCCGTCAGGATGGGTGTGGCGCCAGAACAGCTCATGTTTCTGACATGTGACTGTGGCTGACTGTATCCCCACACCCTTTCAACGACATGCCTTCCGATAACATGATGCTTCTCATATACATGATATCGCACATCCCCTGTTTATCCTTTTCATCCTCTCGTCATTAAAATGATTGTCGTACCATTTAAGCAGCATCGGCGCTGGCAGCAGGCTGGACGATCTTGGTAACCTGAGAACCAGCACGGATAATGCGCTGGCCAGCTGAGTCGTTCATGTAAGTGATATCCTTGTTCTCGAACTGGGCACGCTTCCAGATCTCAACCTCGCAACCACCGCGGAGGACACCAACACGCATGGTAGACAGAAGGTTGTGGGCAGCGTTAGAGTGGAGGTAGACACCGCCGTTGAAGATAGCAGTGGCATCCTTTCCAATGGCGGAGTTGATAAGGGCCTTGCCACCAGGGTGGTCCTTGATGAAGTCGGTAACATCGTGGATAACACCGGCAATAGCGACGAGACCCTTTCCAGCCTTAGACTGGGCGACGAAGTCGTCCCAGTCAACAACGGGAAGCTGCTCAAGAGGAATACCCCAGTCAAGGGTAGCACGCTTCTGGTCGAGCTTCTTCTGGAGCTGCTGGACACGGCCCTTCTCAATCTCGTTGGCGCGGAACTCCTTCAGCTCATAGGCAAGACCAAGCTGCTTCCAGAGCCAGATGCTCCACTTGGTAGGGTCGTACTGCCACCACTCAATAGCGTTGCGGTAATCCGAAGGGAACTCGTGGTGGAAGTTGTGGTAACCCTCACCGAGGGTGACAAGAGCGGTGATGACGTGGTCACGGGGAGAGTTGCGGTCATCGAAAGGCTGGTCGCCAAGCCAGTGGGCAAGAGAGTTGACACAGAAGGTAGCCTGCTGGACGAAGCAAACACGGAGGATACCAGCGTAGACGAGACCACCCCACCAGTCACCCCAGCCAAGACCGGCGACAAGAGCAGGGAAAGCGAGAGCCATGAAGAGAACACACTTGATGTAGTTCTTGTGCTGCCAGACGACAACGGGGTCCTCGTTGAGATCGGTGATGTCGGTTCGGCCCTGGCGCTTAGGGTTTTGCTTGAGGACCATCCAACCCATATGGGAGTACATGAGACCCTTGCGGACGGAGTAGGGATCCTTCTCGGTATCGGTATATCGGTGGTGAACACGGTGACCATACGACCACCATCGGATGGAGCCCTGGACGGCGCCGGCGCCGACGGCAGCGAGGTAGATCTTAAGAGGAGTGGTGCCCTTGTAGGCAGAGTGAGACCACATTCGGTGGTAACCTGGGAAGAAATGTGAGTTTCAAATTCATTGAGTTGTACGATTTAATGGCAGTGATGCCACATAGTAATTCAACTTACCAGCAGTGATACCGAGACCAGTGTGGACATAGTAAAAGACAGCCCAGAGAGCGGTCTTGAGCTGGAGAGGAACCCAGTAGGCAGAGATGAAGCCCATCAAGGGAACGAAAACAACAAGGGTTGTGTTGAGCCAGTTGATGTGCTGGGGCCAGTTGCTCCAGGTCATGGGAGTGTCGGAGATATGAGGCTTGTTGATGTCCTTCTTGGGACCGCCGGCTCGGAGAGGGACATAGTCCTTGGTGCCATCAGGGAATGGCGAGGCATTCTTGCCCGCAGCAGTAGCTGTCGCCATATCGATTGAGTCGCCGATGGGTTGATGAAATTGTCAGTGGCAAATGTCGCTGACCCGAATATAAAGTCCCAACACACGAGCACCAAAAGTAAATGGTTACTCGAAAGAGTGAAGGGGAAGAATGAACCCTTTTAGGATAACGAATATCCTAAACAAAAGGTATTGACGACAAGAGGGGAAATGATTGAAGGAGCTTGTTCGAGAGAAGGAATACAAGTCGGGTTGGGGCGGAGGGCTTTAAAAGGGCTTTATACTATCAGACCCTTGCCGGAGCTGGGCGAAGAGGATGAGGAAGCGGTAGAGACTGGGGAGGGGCGTGAAATCGGGTGGGTGTAAGGTGTGAGGCGTGAGACAAGTGGAGGTAGCAAGTGGAGGGTCTCTGCGGTGGAAAAACAGCACTTTTCAGTGAGGAGGCAAAGAAAAGACGAGTCCAGTTCTAGGTTCCAGGTGGAGCTTCAATGGACGCTTAACAGGTAACCCTTGTTGAAGCGGCGAATACAAGGTTGGGGGAGGCACAAATTGAAGAGCTGGGGTTTGTGAATCGACGACCCTGAAGGAGGCAAATGAGCTTCAGATAGCTAAGGTAGGTAGGTAGATAGCTGCCAGTGTCAGGTGACAATGAGGCAAGACAAGACGAAGCGATGGAAGGAAGGTACTGTAAGCTCCTTGATGCTGTGATCCGAAGCTCTAAGTTGGGGTTGGGGCAATCTTGTATTCTGTTGAAGTTTAACTGATAAGCACAATCCAATCTCGTTGGAGATATCACGATGCAATCTTGATACTGCTTCTTGCAAACCTCGGGGATTCGATCGAGGGAGCTCTTTGCTTGTGAAGATTGATGAGAGCGAATGATGCGTTCACGTTATCAAAAGTGTGTGCCACTATACCTTGACATTCAGGTTCCGTTGACGTGAGTGTGAATGTTGGAGGTTGAATCTGGCGTGTGTGGCACACCCCCACCGTCACTGTAGTTGCAAGGGGAAATCCATTGGGGATGTGGACGGGCGGAAGAGAGAGAGAAAAAACGGCAACTGCACCTCACCTCACATCACAACCTAACCGACGGAACCGTCAATGCCAGTTTACTAAGGTAGGTATGGACCAGTCCCGTCTTTCCGTTCGGACAGCTTCCTGGTAACGTTATATCCCGTCTCGTACAGGATCGAAGGTATCATGAATAAAAGGAAAGTGACTTTGGCTGGCACAGTTTCAAGGGTTGGTTTTGTTGGTACAGTAGTTACTAACACGGATATCATGGGGAATTTGACGATCATCAGGACTTTTGCTCATCGGGCAAAGCGAGACAAGCAGCAGCTGAAAGTACATAGAGCCAAGTACTTCAACACTTTACATACCTCAATTCCAATGCCGATGTCAATTGATCATAATATCGTCTTCTGTAAGTAACCGGCTGCAGTGACATCTGCGAACCTGCAGAGTGCTCAGCTGCAAGTGCTTCAACACTTAACAGCCACTGCATATCAGAACACAATACCTTACGATATCTCCCCCCCTCTCATCTGAGATAGATACCGAGATCTTCCATATGCTCTGACCCTTGGGCACAAGAATGATGCCATTCAATCAGCCCATGATAGACGTAATTTGTTGTGTTGACCATCTCGCCGCAGCGTATTCGACAATTGATGGGCGACGTCGCATAGGCAGTTGTTGCTCGGACATTCAGATTCATCAGTCACAGCCGCACTAGGAGCTAATTTGGAGACTGGGACTGGCTGGGATTGAAATCGTGAGTGAGGCCTGGGTCTTGTAGGTCGACGTCGAACACACGACTTCTTGTTCCTGCCTTCCTCAACACGTTTTTCCTCGTTGCTTCCATTTCAAGATCTGTACCCACCCTTTCCCCAACAACTTTTTGGCGGCTCCAATCAGTTGTGGGGCTCGCCTGGATGCCCTTTGAGGCAAACCTTCATCCCTGTTTTTTTATAAAGTACCTCACCTCATAAATTGTGAGGAAGAGTACTTCTTCTTTCGAACAATTGCCCATTTAGCCCTGCAAGCCTGCAAGAGGCAAGGCGCCAAAGGGAAGCCCGTCGTGCCTTGCAGGGGAAGCTCCCACAAGAAAAGCCGGAGCCGCCTGAAGCTCAGGCTACTGGTGGTTGGATCGAATCGACGTCGATTTTTTTTCTTCTTCTTTGTTTCGGGAGGCTTAAAAAAAAAAAATTGATTGCTCCACTGCTTTTTGCAATCCACGACGCTATTTGCTGAAGTGACTACAGTGGATTGATGGATCTGGAATGACATGGCTGTCTAAAAAAAAAAATCGATAACAGAGGTCATCACTATTAAATGATATGGAATTTACAGTGGTGAATGGAGTCACCTAGTTAGTACTGTAGCACTGTATCACACAAAGTAACGGTGAAAGACACGAATCCAGTTGAATTGGCTACCTGTTGTAGTGGCAAATTGAGCCCAATGCAGTTGTTGACATGTAAATCAATACAACTTGATAGCTTGGTTGAGCAAGCAAGCGCATCGTCTCTGGGCCGGGGATGCCGAGACTGACTCCCGTCTGCATTTTGACGTCGACACTCCTACGCTTATCTCAAAGATCTAAACATCCTCCATCAATCAGACCAATGCACAGTCTTGACTGTACAGTGCATTCCTCGATTTGATACCCTTAGATCTCTGTTTGATCATAGGGATCCCTTGGCTCGCCTCACCTCACTTTCGATATCATCACTATTGCAACGCCGTCAAATCCCGATAATATCATGCCATGTGCTTGAGCTTTTGATTGTCTGGTTCAAAATCTCAGGCGATCTCTCTTCCTCTAGATAATTGTTGAATCTTGCGTTCTCGTGTTAACGTAGAGGGCCCTTCAACATATCTTTCTTCCTTGTCCAGCCCTACAGCGAACATGTGGTCAATCCTAATTCCAATCCTATGTACCTTTCTAATCCCCAGATCGAACGATACCTCGGCCCATTTTCTCGTTGCCTGACACGACTATCCAAGGGTCAGTCATTTGGGTTTCAGTTTCTAGACCCTCGGCTACAGTACGTGCATACACAATTACCGTCCCCAGCATGGAATTGTCGTTTCCTATTTCTCTTCCTTAGTAGTTCCTATCCCTGCTCTGTCCTCCCTTTGTTCCGAGACCGAGCAGGGGTGATACGTATCTTAGTACCCTGTACTGTGGTACAGTACTCCCGGTCTCCCCCAGCTTTTGTGTTTCTGTTGGGGAAAGACTGAAAGAGATCGGGACTCGCCAAGCCAAGCCTGTTCCACAGTTGCTTCCAAGTTTGCCTTCCTTTCCCGTTATCACCTCAGGCAGAAAAGGACTTGCTGCGTCTCTCCCTTTGGTGCGCACGTGATACTTGTTTGACAGATCTTGACGGGTTTCTAGAACACTTCTTCGTCGAGGTGGGTGGCGCACGTTAGCTTTCGAACCCCTTAGTCAGCATTTCATGTGTTGCTGACGACGTTATCAAAAACCGATGTTAGCATTCACATCTTGAAGGCACGGTACCTTCCGAGCAGTAACAAAACGGATACCCAGAGACTGATTGCCTGTATCAGTTGAGTACATATTAGACATAACAAGGCGAAACAGCAGATTCGCATCGGATGGGCCGAACAAAACCTTCAGGAACGTATATCAGTTACAATTAGTTGAGCTACATATGAACTACCAGTATCAATACACCCAGAAAAGTACATTGTAGCATTATATTAACTACTACCGAAGTTGATAAGAACAATCGCACAGATTACCAACACATATTTGCGCCCTATCATGCAGAATGCCTACCCATTACCCGCTAATATAAATTGAGAATAATATACGATCATACGAATGAAAACAAATACAAACAAACTAGGTCTTCGTCGTGTCGTGTCGTAGATATTCATTATAGTCCGCGTGGAGGTTTCACTCCCCTAGACCTGTCGTAATTGGCGTGCTTCTCTTGACTCGGCTCATCGTGAATCGACAAACACGGGTCGTCCTTTTTTTTCGAGGCTCCGAAGCCTTTGGCGTGGTCGTCAGTCGCCTTTCCTTCCGGAGTCTTGCCAGCTTGCCCAGCATCCAACTCTTTCTTCTTGGTACAGTCAGTTGTAGTTTGGTAGGCACCAGGTGCTGTGGACCCTTGCCTCTTTGCGGTGGTTTGTTCCGCCTTTGTTTCTGCTTTTTCGCCTGAGACGTCTTTCTCGTCTACGGGCTTCGTCTGATGGTTTTCTGTTCTGTTCCCATCTCGGGTCAGTTGGGTCTCCTTCAATCTGTCGTCGTTTTTGGACAAGTTTTCCAAGTTCTTTTGGGGTTTCTTGTCCGAGGCTCGCGCCATTTTGACTTCTTCGCCTTCAACAAGTCCTGCTCTTTTTCCTTGTGGAACAGCATTTGGGTGTGTTTTCACATCTTCTCTTGCAATTTCCTCCCTCCCTTCCTCGTGCGAGGGATTCCTAACCACGGTATCGTTGTCTCCTGGACTGATATTTCCTGGCTTTGCCACACCAGTGTTCAACTCTCGACACGGGACCTCTGCGTCCCTTTTGTCGCTGTCCGTACTCTGCTCTTGTTTCTGGGCAGTTGATACCTCATCAATAGTCGGGACAGCTTTTCCATGCACACTATCCGCCATATCTGCGCAGCGAGTCGGACTTGGTGCCGTCGTTGAAGTGGCCGGCGTCTCTCTTTTCTCCATGGCAGAATCAGGCGCCGTTAGCGCATCCGAATCAACAAGACCTGTCCTGTTCGCCATGGGAGTCTCATCAAGTGGTGTTCCGTCAGGTCCTACGTCACTGTATGACGAGGGTATGTTCCGGTTCGCCGCCCATGCAGCAACATCATACAATCCTCGCGGCGAATCGTAATCGTCACAATTGCTTGGTAGAGGGCTCGGGGGAGAACGGCCGCGCGTATAGCGATCCGGTTCGTACCTGCCAGGACTTGTGTCCGGACGTGGCTGCTTCACATATGACCAGTCGTTGGGCGGCTCAACCATCGCGATCTGCGGGATGTTATCTGGATGGTATCCGTCACCTAAGTACTGTTGTAAAGTGTAACCTTCGTCGACCATTGATTCCGGGGGATTGAGTTGTCCACGGCCTTCACTTTCCCCTAGCCGAGGAAACATTTCCAACAACGCAGCTGCCTGAAGGCGCATGCGCGGGTCATCGCTCAGACAGACTTCAGCCATTTGTCGATACCAATCCGGAATGTTCACTTCTGGGCCGAGTATCAAGGGTCGTCCCTGTGCTTCCGGTTCGTCTTCTTGCGTCGCCAAAGCCCACAAAACCATTCCTAGCTGATATAGGTCTGATTTGACGCCAATATACATGGTGATCCGTTGGTTACTCTCGATGAGTGGTGTTGCTTCGGGAGGCTCCCATCCTACTGGGCACCCTCTTCGGTTGATGTCGATAATTTTGGCGTCGCCATATCCGTCTATAACGATGTTCGACAGGGTAAAGTCGCCCTGCACAAATCCGGATTCGTGGATGTCAGACAACCCCTCCACGATTTGCCGCGCCCATCTTTCTCTTGTTGTCCAAGGCAGATCGTAATCGCCATCTTTGCAATGCTCATACATTATGTCGATCAGAGCTCCTTGGTCTGCGTAGTTGATCAGGAGTCCCTTCACGTGTTCATCATGATCGTCCACTACCACACCGTAAAAGTGAATGACATTGCGTGAAAACCGCAATGCGTTGAGGGCGTTGATCTCGTAGAGGAACTCGTCTATAGTGTCAGGGCTTGGGATTTCCTTCTTAATGAGGGTGTGACCATTGACATTGACTTTGTAGACAAATCCAGACATGTGGGATTCGAAAACAATATCCCTCTCTCGAATGCGACGGCATCCCAGGTGCTTGATCTGAGCAACAGTCGGGTATTGGATAATTTCCTGGCAACCGTTAGCTCTAATCTTGCAAGTTCTTCGGTATATGCCTACATTTCCGTCCTCAACTACGTGGACATGGAGCCTCCCGTCAGTAGTTTGAAGTTTCAGATTTGTTACAGTGTCGTAAAATTGAATGTCACGCAAGCTTTCCCGGATAGCCTCATAGATTTTTGCGCTTTTTTCTCGTTGATAATGCGTGTTGATCAGATCCATCTCCAAGGAATTTGGGGGTGCATCTCTGTAATCCAAGGAGATCGTTACACGACGCCAAAGATGATCACGCTCACGATATGTGACGAAGAACTTCTCCCTCCTTGATCGATCACGGAAGTGCATGCTGAGGTTCAAAATCCAGGTCTTTTCGAGCTCCTCGTGAATTATGGCTTCGTACTCCGATGTTGATATTGAATGGGTATCTGCAGTAGAGAGACTGTCTTGTACTGGACACTCGTCGGCAAGTGTAACCTCGTCATCCCTGTGCAAGGCTTCTTCGGTGGAGTGTTGAGAATGCACATCTGCAACGCTGTCGACGGATATTGAAGGAACAAATCGGGGAATTTCGTCCTGGGGAGAGGCGAGGAAACTTGGGGCGCTAACACGGGGGTTGATTGCGGGTTGCGAAGCTAACAAACTCCGTGGCCTATCAGAGCGTCTATCCATAGACACGGCTCGCCTTTCGTCTGGTGTTGGCTCAACCGGTGACAGGTTAGTCCTTCTCTCTGATATTTGTCGTTTGAATGTCTGCGCTCGAGGTAACCCTGGTACAACCCTGCGAGACATTCGACGGATCAACCCGTACTTGTCGGTATCGGTCAACTCATCCACACTCTGAATGCCTTTGGGTTGCTCTACAGGTTTTGATGGAGTACCGTTCCCACTCTGCCTGCCGAAGAGCTTGCGAAAGAACCCCTGAGGACCGGATAGTGCCGCTGGTGGTGAGTGAAGTGGTTGCGATGGCTCGGACGGTATTACGCCGGCCTGGGCCATGGCCGCGACAATGCGACTGTATGCGTATTTCTGTGTTCAAGCACGACTAATAATTGATGTCGATATCAAGCCAAGTCGATGTGGCAGAAAACGTAATGATTCGATTGTTACTTAGTGGCGGAAGTACAATTGTAAGTCGATGTCTGGGTTAACGCATGCACCAAAACGCTGTATCGTTTCACAACGTGTGCTCGTTATAGAAACCAAAGGCTTTGGAAGGGATATGGGGAAACAGCTACCATGTAGTTGGAAAACGTAGATAGAATGGCAAAGGTAAAATATGCCAGCCAGCAAGAAGTATCAATGTGAAAGATCACCAAGTACACCAAGAAATACCGCCAAATCGTCAATGAAGGAGGAGGATTCACGACTAGACAAGAATGTGAGAAAGTTCTCTCTGACCCATTCAAGAACAAGCAAAAGAAAGCCGTTGCTGCAGTCGGTATATCTGCCCAAGGAGGCTGGGATAATGCAACGGTCGGTGAGAAGCGGGTCTTCTGGATGAGCGGTCGAACTTGCGGGGAGCGAAGCCGGAGACGCAATCAATATCAGTGCGCTGGGATCTTAAAGCATTGAGAAATTATCGTGATGGACGAGTAAGACTTTGTCGGGTAAGATGAAGTAAAAAGGCCTGAGGCAGCAGAAGATGATTCAAATGGAGTTGCGATGAGCGCCCTACTGATATTCAATGGACGGTAACGATGAGGTCTAACGCCTAAAACGGGCACGCAACGGCGGCAATAGTGGTGGATGTGGACTGTGACTGGACGTGAGTGTGTGTGGGCTGAGTGGATAGTTGGCTCTTAGTCGCGGCGGGACGACACGGGGACGGGCGGAGCGGGCGGCGGAGGCGCTGGCTTCTGACGTTTAGTTAGGCCTTGATTGCTTTGGGCCTCTTTAGGAGCCTGAGCCACACTACCACTGTACAGAGTATCCGTAACGGCGTGTGATTTCCTTTTGTGAAGAGCCAGTGCCTTGATGACGCTCTGGCCGGACCGCCCTACGCAGGGGCTGGATGCAATGAATTGCGACGCATGCCATGACATTTCATGTGTGCGACTGCTCACTTCACGCTGCAAAGCCACCACTACCCAAACCCAGATGTCAGCGCAGGGCTGTAGTTGTACAGTACTTTGCCCCAGACTTGCCGGGGACTCACTATCAGGGGCCGTTGCTTGACTTGACGACATTTGGCACATGGCTTTTGGGTGTCGCAACGATGGTCTGTTCCTCCATCCCACCATGCTGGGACTTTCAATCTTCATAACCAGCCAAATAACCCTGCCAGACGAACATTGTCGTCCATGACAAGTAAGTTGTGGTCTAGCCTGGCTTGGTCTGCGGCTTGCAGAGCCATTCCTTCGAGAAAGAGATACGGTGACGCTTGACGGCTCGTTGGTGGGGAACGATCGATGAGTTGGCCCCTTTCAGATGCCCTTGTCTCGTCCCATTCCATCGACGCTAGACACGAGTTTGCGTTTGCTTCAGCGCAGGGGAAGGCGGTGATGCATCGTTAGTTTAGGCACGGAGGGTATGGGTGTCTTGGTCAGGCTTCAAAATTTGAGTTGTGAACGGATCGGATATCGACATAACCGGCGTCGATTTCTCTAGTGATGTGAAGGAGTGAGAGTGCGCGGTTCCATTCTTTTGGGGTGGTGTGGTATAACGTTCCAAGTCTGTATCACGCGGATGGGGATAAAATTGCACTTTACGATTCCCGAGTAATAGGTATTTGTCCACCCAAACTGACTGCGTGAAAGAAAGTGCAAGGCAGATACGGCAACATGGAAAGGGAAGGCGCAAGCACGAAACTGAATATTGAAAGTTCCTTCTTCATTGAAATACGGTATTTTAGACGTACCGTACTCGCATCCACGTTAGAAATATCTTAGTCTTCTATAGACCAAAACTGATCTGCATTACCATATTTCAACACCTTTCAAGCAAACTTCCTGCTCAAAACAGCGCTTGTGACAGCCTCACCTCCACATCTCAAACCGCAACTGCATTCCATAACCATACTATTGGTGACCAAAGGCTGGAGCCATGACAGGGACCAATCGACGATTACATCCGAGAAGTGCACCAGTGGTATTGGCTCAAAGAGAAGTAAGTGCATGTGTGTCGTGCCGAAGAATGCATAAATGACCGTGCGTCATTTTGCGCTGCTGGCTTCGAGACTCACACGATAAGACGCATAATAGTCCAATGTATATACGCCATCATCATCGCGAAGAGGCTGACCGGTCGCACACCGCAATAACTGTTTTACAACTCCTTAACGGTATCCATTGCGAGACCCGTTCTAGGCCCTCAATTCAAGGCGAACACAATGGATGGCTAGCTGGATTCAGCTTGGAAAACGTATCCGTCAAGCACGTACGAGTGCCGAGTAAAGTGGTGCGCTTGAGGCACTACATACCATGCATTACACAATATGCTTACAGATGCGGACTTGAAGGTATCACTATATGGCCAGCAAGCACCACGATCGTCTGCAGCACAGCAGGGCAATTGTCGTATCAAAAGATTAAATCAACTCCCTGATGGGATGCAAACCAGGTGTCAATTTCTAGAGTTCACAATGATGATATGATGTGCAACATCTTCAATCCGGTAAGCCGTTTCAATTACCAATTGCATTCTCATCAAGATGCCCAATGCGACTTGGCCCTCTTCCACTTTGGATTCTCCAAATCGCGCACACCTTCAAGCACCTCTCCTAGGAAGGAAATGTCTGATCTTACCTATCAACTCGGTTGGTTCAACTTCCGGCCATCTTCTCTCTCATCTCAATTTTTCGAATTGGTCACGTCACACAGGGACCTGGAGGTGCTTTCAGCTTTACGCGAACTGAAGCCCAATCCACCAGCCAAGATCCCCAAAGAGCCTCGCGTGGGGTCAGGCATGAGTGCAGCACAGCAGCATCAATCTGAATGGCCCGCTAGAGCGATACTCGAGTGAGGCTACCCAGTCTTGACAGGTTGTCGGTTCGCCATGCAAGCAATGGGACCGCTACACACTCCCGGTACATACGCATGTACGAACGGTCTTCCAGATGTCTTGAGTGCTTCGGTTGGGTGCCAACTAACCCTTGTAAGATGGCTGCACCGGCAGATTAGTCTCGGATCGCTTACTTAGTCGGTTCCACGGTATTTTCGTACTGTCCTGAGCTTGAGATAGTATCAAAAGTTGCAATGGCAGGGGAAAGCAAAGATAGAGCTCATACCACAGTTCAATTGTTAACATCGGGTTTACTATGTATTTATATATACTTACCTAGGCTCGTGCCGTGCCTGGCTCCGCCGATCCCGCACCACCCTGAATCGAGAAGCAGATCTCAAAAAGCCATGTCATGGCCATCGAGACAAGGCAGGATCAGCTCTCTGGGAACCATCATACACCAGGAAGCAAACGATTCGATATCGGAAAGACAGCCTATCGGTTTGACTTTGATCCATTGGGTCAGTATTTAGTTACGATACGGTTCTAAGATAGCCTGTTAGAACACTCAAAGTACCCTGCACTTCAAGCTGCAACCGCATTGCAGGCCTCGAACTACACCCCCCAAATACAATGTTGCCCACGTGCCGTTACTGGTAATGCATAGATGACGCTTGTGGGGATTATGGTGCAAACTGTATTCGAGGTTTGGGTGAAACAATGTGATAGTTCACACATTGATCTTACAAAATAACAAGTCCAACGGTAAAGTAGAATGACGTCGCTTTCATACATGTACAATTATACAAAGAGGCGTCAACTACACGCTGCCTTATGGCCCCCAAAAAAACCACTAATGCATGCTTCTAATAGTACAATGTCCGCATATCGCCAATAACAAGAGTAGGAGTCTTTATATCGTTCATCTAAATTTCTCACACCATGCCCAAACGCCTCTCAAATCACGCCCTGCAAGTTTCCTTACGCCACCTCTTTTTGATCTGGTGTAAAGCAGCTGCTGCATAGCTCGAGTGTATCAACGACAACGCCGCTTGCGCTCGAAGATTTAGTCCTCCTCTTCAGCGGGTTCGGAGTCACTCTTCTTCTGCTGAGCCTTCCACTCGCAGATCTTGCACTTGTTGGCCTGCTCCTTGTCAATGTTGGGGAAGACAAGGTCGAAAACTTCGGGATACCAGGCCACGGCGTGACCTTCAAGACCCTCCTTGATGTTCTACAAGTAGTTGTTAGCATGGGATCCATTAGGATTCTAAGTTATTGTAGTACGAAAAACATACCTCAGGGAGCTCTAGCCAATCAGACATGTTGTCCTTGGGGAAGATGATAGTCTTGCAGCCAGCGCGTCGAGCAGCAACAGTCTTCTCGCGGAGACCGCCGATGCGCAACACCTTTCCGGTGAGTGTGATCTCACCAGTCATGGCAACTGTAGGATCAACAGGAGCATCAAGAGCAAGAGAGAGGAGCGAAGTAGTCATGGTGATACCAGCCGATGGGCCATCCTTAGACACGGCACCGTCGGGAACGTGCAGATGCATCTTGGCCTTATCGAAGAAGTGGTTGTCGGGAAATTGCTTAACCATAAAAGACTTGGCGAAAGAGTATGCGATAGTGGTAGATTCCTTCATGACGTTCTTCAGGTTGCCGGTAATCTCAAGGTGAGGTCGTGTAGATGGGCGGAGGGGAGCCTGGAGGATAGACTCGATATACATGGCAGCACCGCCAAGCTGTGTCCAGGCGAGACCCATGGAAACACCAGGAGGGCTGACCTCGTAGAGACGGTCGGAGGTGAAGACGGGCGGGCCGACGTAGTCAGTGAGGTTATCCTTACCGATAACGACGTGGACGGAGTCGGGAACCTTAAGAGGCTTGCGGGGCTTCTCCGTAGTCGCGCCGGTCTCGTTGGAGCTAGACTCCTTACCCTCCTTGCCCTCCTCAGTAGTCTCCTCGGTCTTGTTCTGCTTCTCAGCCTCCTCAAGAGCGGACTTGCCTTCCTCGGTAAGGGCCTCCTCTTCAGGAAGAACCTCCTCGCCAAGCTCTTGAACGATCTTGAGGGCAGACTTTCGATATACCTTCTCGATCTGCTTCTTAAGATTTCGCACACCAGACTCACGGCAGTACGACTTGATGAGTTCCTCCACTGCCTCCTCACTTAGAGTGACATCGGCGTTTTGAAGTCCAGCAGTCTCCTTGGCAGCGGGGGCGAGATAACGCTGAGCAATAGCCATCTTCTCGTCGGCAACATAGCCAGAGAGGTTGATGAGTTCCATTCGGTCCAGAAGAGGGCGAGGGATAGTGTCTGTCATGTTGGCAGTGCACACGAATAGGACCTTGGATAGATCCACAGGCACGTCCATGTAATGATCCAGGAAAGAGCTGTTCTGCTCAGGATCGAGTAACTCCAGCAGAGCAGATGATGGGTCACCCTGGTAACCCCGACCAATCTTGTCAATCTCGTCGATCAAAATCAGGGGGTTCTCAGTCTGGCACTTCTTTAATGCCTGAATCATACGACCAGGCAGGGCACCGACGTAGGTTCTTCGGTGACCCTTGATCTCAGCAACATCTGTGAGACCACCAACACTGAATCGGTAGTACTCTCGATTGAGAGCACGAGCAATAGATTTTCCGATACTTGTCTTACCCACACCAGGAGGTCCGACAAAGCAGAGAATCTTACCCTCAACGGTACCACGAAGCTTACCAACGGCGATGAATTCCAGAATGCGGTCCTTGACGTCCTTCAGACCGTGGTGGTCCTCGTCCAGGATCTTAACAGCATTAGGAATACCAAAGTTCTCAGCACTCCTCCTGCCCCAAGGGATCTGAGTGAGCCAGTCCAGGTAGTTCCTTGTCACGTTGAACTCGGAAGCAGCTGTCTCAAGATGAGCCAGCTTGTTAAGCTCCTCGTCAAAGACTTTTCGCACCGCTTCGGGCATGGCGAGACTGTTTGCCTTCTCTTTGAACTTTTCGACGAGCTTATCCTTGCCGTCAGACTCGAGGCCTAGCTCACGGCGGATACCCTTCATCTGCTCCATAAGCCAGTACTCTCGCTGCCTCTTGCTGATCTTATTCTCCACATCCTTGCTAATCTTGGACTGTAGCTGGGCATTCATGAGCTCTTTCTTGAGGACCACGAGAGCCTTTTGCATTCTTTCCTCAACATTCAAGCAGCCAAGAACTTCTTGGAGCTCCTTTTGCTCGCCAGAAGAAACAGCAGCAGCGAAATCGGCAAGTTTGGCTGGCTCTGATGTAACGTTTCCGGTGGACTGGCTCATAGAGAAGGTGGAGATCTGATCTCGGAACAGGTTGTTCATGGTGGCAACCTCCTTGAAGACATTGACGATCTCATTGGTGACGGCACGAATAACAGGACTCTTGGGGTCGTAGGGCTCGTCGACAAGGTTCTCGACATTGACCAAGCTGACAGGGTATCTCTTGAGGAACGATGTTGGCTCGTACTTCTCGGCAACCTGATCAGGCTTCTTCTCAACAGCGCTCTCCTCGAAGCTGGCGACAACATCACCCTTCTTATCAGAGGTGGCTTCCTCTTCGGCGGGCTTCTGGGGAATCGGTTCAGGTGCAGGTTCGGTCTTAGACTCGGTCTTGGAGTCGGTCTTCTTACCAGTGTCTTGGCCGCCGGGCGGTAGTAGACTGGATAGCTTGATACGCCGATGAGGGTAAAGGATGGCAGTCAAAGCACCTTCTTGGCCATGAATAGGGAAAGCACTTGTGATTTGTGCGAAAACACCAACGTCGTAGACGTCTTCAGGGTTTCGGATCACATCCTCATCCTCATTCTCGTCCTTGAACAAGAAAGCTCCCACGTATGGCTGACCGCGCTTGATCGACTCGGTGATTGCATTTGCCACCTCAGGGTCCTTGATAGTAATGGCCTTATAGAAACCAGGGAAAAGAGGCCTTCTGGCTATAGGGATGGCCAGGACCTGAGGGTAGACTTCAGGCACCACGGGCTTCTGGAGGGCCTTCTCAGAAGAAGGTTTACGCCCGCGGCGGCCTCCATCACCACCTGAGTTGTCGCCACCAGATCCTGAACCAGCGCCTCCTGCAGCGCTGCCTGTCTTTCCATCTTGCGATTGGCTACCGCCATCGTTCTTTCCGGATCCTGGTGAGTCAGGGCCTGGGTTCCTTGACTCGGCCAATATCGTTCCATCGGCTTCCTTGCGATTGTTCTCGACATTGGCCTTGGCCTCCTCCTCGGACAAGGGCTCGGTCAAAGGCTCAATCGCAGACTCAAAGAAACCCTTGTCACCATTATCCTTCTCTTTGGCGACTCGGGCAGATGTTGAGAAAGCTGCAGCGACTAACCGCGGCTGGATAGCGGGGAGCCGACGGCCGCAGATGTGACGGTTGCGGTAGGCGGGAGAAGAGGTCCATCGAGCAGCGGTGGCTTCGGAAGAGGCTCGTGATGCGTGGACGAGAGAACGCTCAAGAATGAGGCGCCCTGAGAGTCGTGAACGGGGAATCATGGTGGGCGATGCGCTATGATGCGATGCTTCGAAGCGAGTACGGAGCTAGAGCTGGGATCGGAGGAGAGAGGAGGTAGAAGCTCCCCGCGGTGGGTAGCTTGTGATAAAACAATAGACAATTAGTGGTGAATTAAAGAGAGAGAGAGGGAGAAAAATGGGATGAGAAGCTCTATCAGATACTGTCGACAAGGTAAGTGTAGGCCGCAATTGTCCGCATCACCAGGCAGTTTTGGTGGGGGCGACTTAATAATCTAAATGGATGTCTGTCTAATGGCGACGTCGGACTAACGACTGGACGACATCATCCAAAATTTCGAGTCAAGCAGTTTCCAAGACGTTCTGCGCTAGCTCCTATACCCTTAGTCAGCGACCGGCCAATACAATTCAATGAACCCCACTCTTATTCGGTTGTTGTTCCGGCCGTTAACTTATTTACTGGTACTGTACCTAAGTACCTATGTAGTGGCATTCGATGGCGTATTGAACTACCGAGCTCGTGTGACTCGTTATTTATCATGCTCACTACCTATATGAATACACGAGTCTTTAGTAATTCTGTATTCCTGTATGTCGCGAATGCGTCTTCATTGCTTCTTAGTTTCCACATTGAATATTGTTCGATGTATTCGTGATCTATATACTCTGTACTATCGTCATTATGAGCATCGCCATGTCATAGATACCTATCTAGGCAATTACTAGACACATTAGACTTCTGGGCATGATAGTCCGGTAAAGCCGTAAAGCAAGCCTTACTAACGGCTCCAAGTTATTTTCATCTCTTGTAATCGTAGCCATTTGGGACATTTCGAACATTAACAAGATGAAACTTACCATCAGTGATCATGAGGTTATCGAGATATATGTTTTGTGTATAGCAGAAATCTGCTAATCTATCAGAGATCATGAAGTCGTAATATGGTCTGCATAGGGATTAAGTTTGTTTAATAAAAATAGGCAATGATTCGAGATTAGTTACAGCTTGATCATGTTTTGACTGTGCGATTCTTCTGCTTTATTGAGAACGAGAGTCATGTCTGGACTATAACTCATACGATACATCCTCTTAGTCGTCCCAAATAGCTGCCTTTGCCTTTTCAGCCTCAGCCCGTCGCTTCTTTTCCTCCTCTCGCTCCTGTTCCCTCTTCTTCTTTTCCTGCTCACGCACGCTCCTCTGGTACGCTTTTTGTTCCTCCGTCTGCTTGGGTGCCTTGAGGCCCAGCCCAGCGGCTATCATACGACGCGCAACAGCATCAGTCTTCTCCGGTCGTCGATCTGGGTCACCTTCAGCTCTCTGACCAGGGCTACCTGCCACGGGTGTCCAGGAAAGATCACCAACGGGTGACATAGGCGTCGGAGGAGGAGGCGCAGGCGTTACGATGGGGGTGGGCTTGTTTGACTCGGCCTCGGCTTCGGGCTCGGTGTCAGAGTCGGAGTCTTCCCATGAGTCTGCAACGACCTTCTTTGCCTTTTTCTTTTTGGGTGCGGGCTTTGCAGAAGCCTGTGCTGGCTCTGCTTTTGTCTTGAGAGACAGATTCTGGATTGAGCTAGTAACATCTTGACCTTGTGACATGGCTAACACTCGCTAAAGAGCCTCAAGCTGTTTGGATAGAAGATGCTGATATGAAGTGAGCAGCAAAGGCTAAGAGGTGTCTTGAAGAGCGCAGTGATGAGAGGGTTGAAATAAATAAGAGTCATCCGATTTTATAAAGGTTAAAGAACAAAGAGTGCAGTTGGGCACTATTAGTTGTTGCCAAGGTTGTCATTGCGGAGAAGTGTAGGGTAATTGGGCTTGCGCTATCCGTTGATCATTAGTTAACTTCCAGTTCTCAAGGAGTGACACTTAGCGCCCTATACAAATACAAAAGTTATATGGATGGCGGAAGAGCAATTCAGTGGTTGACGGGACGAAGAACCAGAGATACCGCACAGCTCCATAACACAACCATCATGTCCAAGGCATCTACAGCAGGAAGGTCATGTTTCAAGTTGCGAGCGAACATCAACTAATTGCGTTCTCACAGATGGGGGTAGCGTATACGCCCATGTGTATATACTAATTTAAAACAAGTCACATTTATAATTCGAAAATTTACGGTGGGAAAAAGCTTCGTGCATCGAGCATCTGCGACTGAGCCGCTGGTATCATTGTCATTTCTCAATCTCGTTTGCCAGTAGCAATGCTCTCAACTTTTTATGACCGCTCGCTGTAGATTCTTGTCTCGTTGCCCTTCATTCTTTTTGGCAGTTTCAGATGCAGCGAGTATCCATTTTGCCTTGTACAGTTTTGGTATGAAAACTCATGCCTTGCACATGACAATCAAAACAAACCCAACTTTGACTCCGTGTATAAGTCATCTTCTTTTTTGAAGGCAGACTCTCGATCTTGTTTTCGTTGACAGTGGTATCTTTCCTCCCAAAACATCCATCATGTCCCAAAAAAATCCATCTCAATCGGCAACCAGGGGTATTCGTTTTTTTTCTTTTTGGCCTCAGCTCTTCGTTACATGACTGGGTATAAGGAGTGGACGTCAAGTCATCAAAGAGAACCCTCGATCCCGCATAAACCAGGCAAAAAATTCAACATAAACAACAAACAATAAAGCACACAAACACAATCAGGTAAAACAAACATGGCAAGACGTAAACCGACCGATGCACAAGTCGACGTTCCAGGGTATTTTACGCCAGGGTATATCCAGCCGGGGTATTTGCATGTCGAGGTTCTAACACGGGGGAATCTAACGGAAAGGCCCAATAGGGGCGGGGTATCCTGAATTCATTGAATGAGAAGTAGAAGGGCGCCCGCTGTCACCGGACGCGCGGGTGCTGTGGCGAGGCGTGACGTCGCCAGGGTGAGGAATGGATAGTTTGTTATCCATATGAGTACCGAATGTTCGAGGAGCCCAAGGATCATCGTTATCGGGGAGGTTCACGCCACTGTCGTTCCAAGGGTTTCGATCGGCGTTGAAGCTGCGAGTCGATTCGATCGAGATGAGTGATGATTTGGAGACGTTGCTTGAACCTTTGAAGAAGTTGCTGTTACCAGAATGGGAGCTGTTCTTTCTGCGATCCAAGAAAGAAGAGATAGAGGTCATGCTACCAGGCTTCCTGAGACGGTCAAGAATGCTGCTTCGCTCACGAGCAACCTCGTCACCGAAACCAGTCTTAATAGGAGAGTCGGCAGCAACGGGGGCAGGGGCGTGCTGTAGAAGCTTGGAGTCGAAATACTGTAGAGAGTCTTCGAACGAGTCTGACTTGGGACGAGGAAGAGCGCCCTTAACAACATTGACCTCGGCCCCAGACGTTGCAAACTGAGACTGGACAAAGTCCATGGCATCGCGAAGACCACCAGCGTTGTTACGGGTGAAACCCCAAAGAAGAGTGACAGTGGGTTTGCCATCCTCAGTAAACTCGTCAGGGTTCTGCTCTACGCTAAGATCGACCTCATGTTGGCTCTTCAGCTTGGGAACAAGGTCATGCACGAACTCGGGAGACTCGAGGAACTTGATCAACGCGGGGGTCCTAGCCAGGACAAGCTCGTGCTTGTCAGGGACCATTCCCAGAAACTCATCGACGCAATGAGGGACCTGCCACTGGGGACCGTTGACAGTCACTTCATCACTGGCCTGCTCAGTGCTGGGGAAGTTGATCTTGCAGTTGTACTTCTGCTCCAGACCATCGATCTCGGGGAGTCTGGCAATAAGCTGACGATGGTAGAGGCGGTCGACACTGACGATCTGAGAAGTGTATTCAGAATCCTGATGATTGACATTAGTATGGAGGAACGTGAATTATGCATGACGATACTTACAGCACGATCAACCATCTCCAAAATCTCGTTCTTGACAGCGTCCAGGTTCTGCGCATTGCGGGCAGGTGTCCGGCAAATAACGTTATCGACCTTGATATCATCATCTTCCCGACCCATGCCTCCTATTGCAACGTTAGCAGGATATTTATGATTGAATGTCGCAAACCTTACCTCTGTCCATAGCATTAGAGAACTTGACGAAGACTGAGTGCTTCTTCATGATGCGTTGGATGTGCTGGCCACCAATACCAATAATGCGCTTATGGTACTGATCAGGCACGTGGAACGAAATAGATGCAGGCATCTCTTGTTCGACGAGCGTGAGACCTTGCTTCATAGAGTCGTATGCCGCTGCCATGACATCAATATTGAAGTTATACTCGTTGAATCCATCAAAGATGATCTGGACGTTGCTTTGTCCCATGATCTTGTTGATCTTGCCGTTCTTTTTACCGCTGACAAATTCTTTGTGCTCATTCGCGAGCTCAATCTTGACACGGATTTGATACTGGGATTGCGAGACAAATTTCATTTCTGAAATGACTTGAAGAGCCGACTTCACTGCGTCATCGGAGCCAGTGATGGCAAAGTTGAGCCTGTCGAGTGAAATATCGGCGTCAGAGTTGGCACAGATATCAACGAGCATGTTTCTCATGTCGCGGGGGCCAGGGAACTGTCTAGCATCAGCATGCTGAATGTACCAGCCGGCACTGTAGAATTGTCCAGCCTATGACAACGTTAGTTGAGAATCAACATTCGACTTTCAGCAAACATACAAGCGACATAATCTCCCGCACAGTTCGCTCAACATGTAAGCCCTCGCTACCTTGAACACGAACCATGTTACGCTGAGTGGCCAGGGAAGGAAACAGGATAAAAGTCCCATTGGCTTCAAGAATCTTGCGAACTTTATCTAGGCGACCCAGGAGAATACTATCAATCTTGGCAGCAGGAATTGTAACGTCCTTAACATAAAGCCTGATGCGTTGGACAGTCTCGTGGAGTTTCTGCTTGGCAAGTTCGATAGCCTGAGGGGTTTCACCGGTAATGAAGATATCGCTGGGATCGCGACGGGTTGCATTTGGAGGACAGTAGCGGTACATGGCCGAAAACGGAGGCGGGAAATAGATTGCAGTTCCAGTAGAAGATTCAATAAGCTTGATGTTCTTACGATGACGGCCACAGACAAGCTGGTGACAGGAAACATCAAGTTTTGTCATATCGACAATACGACCGAGCTGCAGTAAAGTTAGGAATCACAAATCGGACACAATTGAACGGGATTCGGTACCAGAGTATCAATATGGATCAAGACACGAGCCTTTGCGTGCTCGGAAGATAGAATGTCACCATAGATAGCAACTCTCCATCGCTGATCCATACGTAGTTCAGCATCACCAGTCATGCCATCAACAACAGGGGTTAATTTGGGACCGAGAAGAAAGATATCAACACCGCAGAAGCTGGAGATGTAGTCGAGAGTATTAGTAACTTCTTTCTTGAGCACGCCAGCATTGAGGTCGCAAACCAGATGACCATCAATGTCAATTGTAGTACAGCGCTACGAGATAGGTTAGACGAGAGTTTCAATCTACACCAGGACAGCCTGGTGCAGAACCTGGGGAACATACGAGAGAAATGGGGGTATCATTCAAAATTGTCTCTCGGCTCTTGTGGACCAGCTCTGGAGAACCCGAGAGACAAACAGTAGCGACCTGTTGTCCTTTACCATTCTTGGGCATCGTCGACAGAACATAGGCATCAACAGGCAGAGGCCCGGTGGTGAGGTCCTGGCACATTGTGCGCAGGGTGTTGAGGTTCTGAACATGAATAGGCAGCTGGTGAATTTGGACGTCGTCCGGCGCGTCCTCGGGGTGCGTCCATCGCAGGACAGCATCAGTGGTCGCGTGAAGAATGTCCTCAGTATCGGGGCCCGCGAGGTCGGAAGCGAATGGAATGTTGAACGAGTAAAGAATCGTAGCATCGGCAGCTTGAGGTGAAGCCATGGGCTGACCGGGTTGGGCGGCGTTCTTGGGATGATTGAGAGCATTCATGGGCATGTTGGGACGGCCCATACCGAAATTGGGTGTCATTCTTTCCGGCCAGTGACGCATGCCTGCCAACTTATTCATGATGGGAAAGCGAGAAGATTGCGTCGTGGGTATCGTCGTCGTCGTCCGGATCGTGGGCGGCGACGGTCGGCCAAGGTGGAGGAGGTTGGACGTGGACGGAAGAGGACGCCGGGGGTGGAGAAAGACCAAACCAGAGAAGAATACAAAGATGAGATGCAAGATTCGAAAGAGACGAGCAAAGGGCAAAAGGGTATCGTATCGAAGAAGCTGGGGCAATAAACGGCTGGAGG
>JABCQV010000507.1:0-22165 GCA_013186375.1 Fusarium aywerte | reverse complement strand
AAATAAGATAAATCACTCTGACGAACAGAATAAATACTGACTTACCAGCTGCTTTGAGGAACCCCTCTTGGCTCTGTGACCAACCTCAATGTTTCTTTACTTAACCAGCCATCGCTCGGAACCCTCGGCAGGTGACGCAATGGCGAAAAGAAAGCGGGCCAAATCGTAGCAGACCAAACGAATCGGCCGATGACGAGAAATGCAAAGATTTTCCAAAAAGCTCCCCAGTACTGGAATAGTCTCGCATTCACGAATAGCGAGCCACTACCGCCATCATGTCCAAGATCCAGGCCATAAGACCAGATAGCCGATAAGATCAGAGAAGCACCGATAGTATTCAGTCCATGCATACTGCTTTTTTTCTTTCTCTTCAATTTCTATAACAGAAGACGTTGTTCGGATGGGTTTCGAGGTTTACAAAAATTACATTAAAAGGCGGAAAACTCGATTGAGGAATCAGGCGGGAGCTAATCAAATATGCGGTTTCATGGGGTATCACGTGCTATGATATCACAAGTTTTATTATTTCAAGCTAAAAATGGGTGGGAAGACAGCTTCGATTAGTGCCGACTTTACCGAGTCTTTAAACTGGCCAACAGTCTGGGTCTCATATATCAGTTGCCTTTATCCCTTGCAGTAATCAAGGTCCTATCAAGGGCTTCGTTTAGGTGATCGTGAGGCTGAGGTTATAAGCGCTCCAGTTTTCCCTGTATGCCCATGGGCAAAAAGTGCCGAAATTCCGCTTCCCCTTGTTCTAACGGGTGAGCGGTTGTTGAATTGAGTTAGTATGCACCGCGGGGCTAGAATTCTCCGTTCTCCCCTGAGACTAGCTGTTTTTACATTAGCCGCCTTTGTCCGGCTATTTTTAATGCCTTGCCGATCAGGGCCTAGAACGCGATGGCTAAAAGACAACTTTTACCCTCCGGATGACGCAATTAGTTTACCGAGATATAAGCAGAATGCCACCCTATACTGTAGCTCTCAATTTATATTCTGTAGTGATGGAGGCTTATTTATTACTTATCTTCTTGGCTTTGTTCTTCTTACATTTAATATAACAACTTCACCTACTCTCTAATCTTTCAATTACAGTTATCTACTTATATTACGTACCTGAAAATGGATTCATTGGAGCAACTTCGAGAAACGTGGGGTCGCGTGCTTTCGGTACAACCCTATGAGATCGAAGATGAAGATTCTTTCTTTGACTGTATGTTTTTATTTACCTCGGTCAGGTATTTGACAAGTTAGCTAATTATGTCAGTGGGAGGTGATTCAGTACGTGAAAGATTTGCACAAGAACCGACTAACTGGATCGCTTTACTTTGTTGCGAAAGTCTAAACTAACCGCGTTCTATGAAACTAGGTCAAATCTATTCAACTTTTGTCCGAAGCTGCACGATCTGCCGTTAATATTGACTTGCAAACTTTTTATGAGAGTATGTCCTTAAATATTTGCTCTTCCACAAGCCTATGACTGAGAATTAGAATAAGACTCAACTGTGAAAGACTTTTGGAATATTATCAGCCAGCAACCTGATATCAAAAGCCATGTTTCAACTGGGGGAGAGAACCCTCGGATAGGTATGCAGGCGGCCGATGCCAGCCTGGAGGCGGTTGAAAAGGCTTTAAGGGAGTTAAACATAGCACGGGGATCTGTGTGTCAAATCGCACCCATCAGTCCGATTCAAGGTGAGGCCCGATAATACCCAGCCACCAAGTCGAGATGTGTTCTCAAGCATCATCTCGGGTATATGACTCTTGCTAACCAAACTCATATTGGTAGAATTCTTTCTTTACTTAGGTTTAAATGGTGACGTTGGTCTTATCAACTATATCTACCAAGTTGAAGGGGCCAACTTAAAACAGGGTCTCGACCGGCTTGTCGAGCTTCTCGAAGACAAAAACCCAATCTTTCGCACTATTATAATCGAAGACAACACAGGAGGGTTGACTCAAGTTAAGCTTTCACACAGTATATCAACCTGGACCTATCCAACGGACCTACAAGCCTACCTCAACGAGACAATGACTGAAAAACAACGCCTTGGCTCGTCTCCAGTACGATACAGCCTTGTAGTTGGGGACGAACGACACAAGGGGCAGAACTTCTTCGTTATTAGTCTTGATCACACGCACTGTGATGCTTTCTCTCGCTATCTCATTGACAAGGAGATCGTTCAGATCCTGGAACAGCCGACGGAATATGCTAGCCTGCAAAATCAAGAGCGCCCTTGGTATGGTGACTTTGTCAAGCACAATCGCGCCCAAATCCTCGATGAGCAGCTGTCTCAATACTGGGCCAAATACATGCAGGGGGCCGACCTTGCCAATATTCACCCAGCCAGCGAAGCTATGATGAATGGTGAGCTTGACGGTGAGCTAGTTGAGATTATTCCGATCCCAGTTGTCTTTCAGTCACGGAGAACTCGTGGTCAGATAAATCCATCCCATGTCATATTGGCTGCATGGGCCATGGCTCTGTCAAAGCTTTCGGGTCTCAAGGACATCGCGTTCGGGCTTGCTCGCCATGGAAGATCTTCGGACTCGTTTACGGATCTGACACGAGTTATGGGCCCGTTGGTAACAGGAACACCATTCCGTGTGTCACTCAACGATAAACAAGAGCGAAGTGAACAATTTCTCGAAAGGGTAAAGGACCAGGTGTTGGAGACAGCTAAATGGGAGCAAGGAGTTGTTCCGCATATCCACCCCGATGCTGAAGGTAAGCCGTGGGTGCAGTCAATGATCAACTTGAAGTCGGAACTATACGGCTTTGGAGATGAATCATGGAATGGGAATTCTGCCGAGGCAGACATTACCGCTATCAAAACGCGGAGGGATTTGCAACAGTATGAATTCAAGAGCAATTGGGCCGTATTGCTGTCCACCTTACAAAAGAAAGGTCAGTTGAGACTCCGGATGTATTATCAGTCCCAGCTCCTCGACCATGATAAAGCGCAGATGTTATTTTCTAGCTTTAAATTCTTCATCGCAGAACTTGCTACGGCAAATGGAAGTCTTGTCACAGGGTTATTGGATCAGGATAACTAGAGCATAATTAGAAAATTTTGAAGTTTCTTAGCTGTTATGATTGTTTCCTCGTGCTTAGCTCCAGTTTTCGGAGACATGTACTGATCACCTTGATAGGCAAAAGCACATGTTGAAGGGTTATAAAAAGTCAATTTATTCCGTATGCTACATCAAATATTGAGAAGCAAAAACAAAAAAGGGCTGGGAAACAAGGATGACCAAAGATAATGAAGATAATTGATTTACCATGACGGAAGCGAAAAGAGGAGATCAAGGTAATGACCACAATTGTTTGGGATATAAACCAAAGCACGATACGCATAGTCCAAAGCCTCATTACACCTGTCTAAGTGATAGTGATAAGGGTACACGTGTTACTTAGCCCTAGCTTTTTGCCATCAATCCTTTTACCATTCCCACAACTTGACTTCCGCTGTCATATATTTGCTCTTCCAAGCTCTTGAAAGGCCTCCCAAGTAGTACCTCTGCAGAACTGACATCATAATCAGTATGGTACCATTCATACATACCCCTCCCTCCAAAAATCGCTGATTCGCTTTCCCACCACTCTCCCGAGAATCTGCTCTTGACGATATCTCTAACTTCCTCTGGTTTGAACTTCACACCAATGATGAAATCCCGATGTGTTCCAATCTTGAGTGGGAGTCGCTCACGCTCATCAAGGGCGTTGACATGAAGCTGTGCGACGTCGTCAACGTGACAACAAACTGTCTCAAGCACGACACCATCCCATGGTTTATGGCGCATAACAAGACCAATACCGAAGATATTGCTGCTGTTTATCACATCGGCTGGTGATGCTGCAAGGGCCTTAGGCCCAAATATGAAAGACGGCATTATGTTAACAATGTCAAAATGTAGTGATGACATTGGGTCACCGCCATCAGCGGCGGACAAAAAAGCATCTGTAGCATTAAGAGCAGCCGTCTTGGCTGCAGTATAAGCCTTGAATGGATCCTTTTCATAATACTCAGGATCATAGTCAACGTGACGATCCATGGGCGTGATGCAGCGATCCGTAGGCGATTGGGATACCATAGAGTGCTCGTCCACGATAGCTGAGGTTGAAGATGTAATGACGACTCTGCGTACGGAAATAGAATTATGCGCTGCTCGTAGAACGTTCCTTGTTCCCTCAATAGCCACGTCCACTATCGCAGCTTTCAAGTCTGTGCTCCTACCTCGACCAAGGGCACTCGCAACATGCACCACGTGCGTAACATTTGAGAGAACAAGACCAAAGGCATCTGGCGACGTGAAATCGGGGACGTGGACGAATGATAGGTCAAGATTTCCGGAGCTGAGGGCTTTTTGAACAGGGGTAGAGGAGAGGATGGAATGTGCCTTGTTCATGTCACGTAAAGTAACGCGAACATTGTAGCCTGCTTGTAGAGCTTTGACTAGCACAGCGTAGCCCACATGCCCAGTAGCACCAGTAAGCAGGATGAGGTCTTTATCTCGATTCATTTTGTATCCGCTGATGACTTGAAATATATGAAAAGGTAACGGCGAGGGTTTTAAGAATTATATGTAGACGTTTATTGTGCTTATTCTGTGATTTAACTTAATTCATTTGATTTCTACCGTGGCATGGATAAATGAGTGATGAGATGAGATGAGATAACAAGCTATTGTTAGTTAGAATATGGCTGCAACAAATATTCGATAGGTGATATAGACGTTACACGCTTAGCGTATGACGTACTAAGAAATTACTTTAGTATGTTACAGATTGATACATGGAATGAGTCCACACGGGCAGTTTAAGTAAGCGGATAACCCAATTCAGTATCCGAAACGAAACTATACTCCATTCGGTAGCCGAAGTATACTATTTAGCTGTTGAACCACCAAACCCTACCCCAAATTAGACCGCTGCTTATCCACTCTCTTACTTACGACACTATAACGATGCTTCGAGGTAATGAATTACCTTTTTCTTCACGGTCACGCATCAGTCGATTACGCCGTGCCAATTATAGTTAGAGTTACCCATATCGCCATTCCCTAGAAATCTCGCCATTAATAACTATCAGAAGTGAAGAAAACGCGGCTCTGATACTTGCATACTACCCCGCCCCAGCGCGTCTCGAGATCTTATAAGAGAGTAATACTGTTATAACGGATCTGTATGGAATATTGAGAATGGATTCAGATAGAACGCTGCAGGCTTACAAGAGGCTTATTTGGACTATACGATATAGAAGGGACAATTGCAAAGACTTACGTGGAGTGATAAGGGTATTGTCCGACCCGGAAGGCCCTGTGCTAAGGATACAGTCACTACACACCATGCCTTAGTCGGTGCTATACTAGATGCTCTGGATAGGGTTCAAGAGTGGATTTCGTGAAATCTATGCGAGATAGTTCCTAATTGTGTCAATGCTATAATCATTGTCGGAGGCCAGGATATAAATTAGTAAGGCCGGTGGAAAGACATACACGTTAACTATCACGGTGTAAGGCAAAACTGCTAGCCATAGACCTCTAAAGGTAATACAAACATATAATCGATCAGAGTAACCTGATATTTTAGTTCTATGCTTTCTTGAACCTTACCATCAATGGACGTTTCTCCCAGAAAATATACATCTTTTGATCTAAGAGCCAATTTCCTTTATCAGAGCATAACTCTAAATCATAATTCCATAGTACCTTACTAAGAATTAGGCGTATCTCATGATAAGCCAGACTAAGCGATGGTGTTAGCAAGTGGTGTTTTCGAAAACAGAACTTTAGGGTTAACTAACTTCTGTCCAATACAATTTCGTGGGCCAACTAAAAAGGGCTGTAAAATGCCCTTACGGTCATCATCATACCCAGTACCTGAGAGCCATCGCTCTGGAATAAATGAGTATGGGTCCTTAAAGTTCAAATCTGAGTAGTATGCGGCGCATTGTGGTATCGTAAGTCGAATCTACATCGATAACACCCAAGTTAATTAGACTGACTGTATCGAGCAGTGAATCGTAGGTAGTACTCACACGACCTGGAACCCATTTTCCTAGCACTTCAACTCCATTCATGGGTGTGACGCGAGACGGTCCAATGGGAACAGGTGGGTAGCAGCGTAATCCTTCGCTGAGGCACGCACTGAGATATGGCAATCTGGCAAGATTCTCAATAGTAAGCTCCTTACTAGATCTAAAACTGCAACGAATCTCATTGACCAGCTTTTGCAGCTTTTCAGGGTTTTTCAGTAACAAGTAAGTTAGTCCACTCAACAGCGTAGCTGTAGTTTCAGTACCAGCGATCATAAAGACGTCAGCATTAGCATGCATCTGAGCGTGCGTTAAGCCTCGTCCTTCTGGCTTGCTGAGAACCAG
Organism: Fusarium aywerte; assembly: GCA_013186375.1. Taxonomy (NCBI): domain Eukaryota; kingdom Fungi; phylum Ascomycota; class Sordariomycetes; order Hypocreales; family Nectriaceae; genus Fusarium; species Fusarium aywerte. Next base: position 15,785 of record JABCQV010000507.1, on the reverse strand, counting down.
GTTCCAGATATCTGGGCGATCGAGACCCTTTTCAAGCCGGTGGTTTACGCGCTCAACGATATGCTGCTTGTGGATCTCGTGTGCTCTCTGGATTGAAGGTGGCGAGAATTTCTTGACAAGCCACGGAAGCAGGGGAAAGTCGAAGACGAAGAGAAAAATACCGGCAGTCTTGATATCGTCAAAAAGGTGCTGGACCCATTCGCTGTACGAAGAGTTCTTGAGTAGCCCGAGGGGTTCACCAAAAGTGAGATCTCCCATGATGTCGAAGGTAGTAAAGTTGTATAACTTGACCGCGTCAAACTCCTTATCGATATCATCATTGATGCCCCGGCGAATGAGATCCAACAACTGGTCACTGTACTTGGCAAGGAGAGGTTCTTGCTGTTTCAATGCCTTGTCAGAGAAAGCCGGTAAGAATAGACGCCTGACACGGTTATGTTCCGCATCACTGGGCTCCGAAAACATGCTAGGAACATCATAATCGCGACAAGGAATGGTCCAGTCAATAATGTTCTGCTCTCTCTTTCCAGGTTTATAGGCGTAGATGTCTTTCCAGGCCTCCGGATTGACGTAGCTAATCATATCTGGGGCTATTCGCACAATCTCGCCGTGAATAGTGTGCTGCTCCCGCAACCACGATGCAACGTTGCCGGTGGACATGGCCCAATGGTACCGAAAACTGGTTGCACCGGCGATCATGGGACCAGGAAATTTGGAAGCCGGATGGAAGAAAATGTTGTAAATAAGTATTCCAAGTGAAAACAATGCCAGCTTCATTCATTAGTTAGCCAAAGTCATGTGTCTAGACCATTTTATTCGCCATACTATTACCATGCAGGTAAAGACTAAATGTAGCCACCAGCTAGTATCACACATTTGTGTAATTTGGTACATCTCTCTTATTTTATGGGTAGGAGAAAGGGTTTCGATTTCTTTCTTTAAAACAATAGATGGAATGACAGAGCAGAAATTTCTTGATTGAAATGAAGATGCGCTGTATGAAACCATATGTCGCGAGACTATTCAAAACAACTCATTTATGTATGTATGGTCCCGTGACTGAAAGGAATAAAGACAGGAATAAGATACTAAACTCGCCCCTAGTTGGGTCAGTGACGGGAGTGAACACGGCGTAAGCGATCGGATAACCGATTGTAGTGCTCCGCCGGCATGTCGGTCCGAGCCTTGTAGAAGACTGTACTGTACGCGGATATTTGAAATGGATTGAACTGGTCTGTATTCTGCTAATCGGTAGATTTTATATCAGCTATCATATCGAAGAGCCTGTTGCTTGACTCTTGAACCCTCTGGCTAGTATCAGTAGTCAAAAACAGCCCCTGTGTCTCAATCGCTATCCACCCTCATAGTTATAATTATGTCCCTCTATCATAAACAGGTAGTACCAGTCAGACACAGAACTTCGGACACTTTACACTCGTTGGCTGCAGGGTCTATTGCTGGTGGGATTGAGATAGGCATGTTGTCACCTATTTCTCCCTCCATTGTTTTACTAGCTAACTTATAGTGATCCAAGCTATTACGTATCCGGCAGAATGTATGGTGTAATAATTCCGGGCTACTCGTTACGAGCACCAAGCCAATACCAAAGGATTCACAATTAACAATAGACTAATTCGAATGATTAAATATAGTTGCGAAAACACGGCTACAGCTCAACCAAGGTACAGGCCGGAATAAACAGATTGTAGCATGGCCAAAATTTGGGTCGCAGTGGTATACCGGATGCATGCCATTTCTCATAGGTAATTCAATTAAAACAAGTATTCGTACGTATATCTTGTCTGCTCGAAAATACATTTCATGAGTTGGCTGATCTCCACTACAGGATTTGTGTCGTTCGACTGGTATAAAATGTTGCTCGCTGATGCAGACGGGAATCTATCCAAGTCCAGAATCGTTCTGGCTGGTTTTGGTGCTGGGACAACTGAGTCCCTTCTGGCTGTGACACCAAGTGAGTGCATTAAGACAATTCTGTATGCCCTGATGGACTTTATCTGTTGATTCAACTATTATTCTGACTCTGAATAGCATTGAGGACCGCAAGTTAAAAGAGCCTAGGATTCGGAATTCATTCCATGCCATATCCATCCTTGCCCAGAAGCATGGTGCGAGAGGGTTTTTTCAAGGATTTTGGCCCACTACCGCCCGGCAGTCTGCAGGTAGCGCTATGCGATTAGGATCTTACACATTCTTAAAGCAAGTTGCCGAATCACGCACGCCTCAAGGCGAGAGGATAGGGACTGTTAGCACCTTTATCATTGGTAGTCTAGCCGGGCTGATCACAGTCTACGCAACACAGCCACTAGACACCATCAAGACACGGATGCAAAGGCTTGAAGCGAAAGCAAGATACGGAAATGCATTCCTTTGCGCGAAAACCATCTTGGAGCAAGAAGGGTTTTTGGCCTTTTGGAGTGGGGCGGTAGCTCGCTCGGCAAGACTTGTCATGAGCGGTGGGATTGTTTTCATGATATATGAAAAAGCTATAGAGGTTTTGGATGTGATTAGCCCCGCAAAAAAGTACGGGATGGCGGCTTGAACTTTTATTTATTGTTACTTTTTAGCATCATTGATCTGGAACGTATTGCTAGCAGTAATAAGTAGCTAAGGTAAATTATATGTCTGGACCACCCTAAAGATGGATATCTGAGCCAGCGATAGAGAAAGTAAAAAAAAGGCGTGAAAGAAATATACTTTATACCTGTATGGGAAGTCGGTGATTAGATATATTAAACAAGTCACTGAGTATTAGCCGCAAGTATGCGTTAATTGCTCCCACGTATTTGATGGGTAATAGATACCGGTTTAATTTCTTTATAAAACATAATAGCGATATAGACAGATTAAAGAATCTATAACATAATAAAAAGAACTTGTAAAAGAATAAATATTTCAAGAGCAATATTTACCAAAAGATATTTACTAATTAGATTAAATGTGCTTTATCTTTGAAACCCCTCCTATATTATATTAATTAAAAAGATCTTATTATAACTCTCCCTTACTAAATAGCTCTGATAGGTAAGTTCGTCTTGGCTTTCCAGTTCTGTTATAAGGAATTTCTTGAACAAACAAAACCTTTGTGATAACTGAGTCAGTATACTTAGGACTTTACCTTTACTCAAGAGGTAGGTCATTCTTACCTTGTCTGGTATTTTAAACATCGTTAAATGGTGACGCATATGCTTCTTAATATCAGTGGACCGGATGCATTCGGTTGCCGATTTTACTACGATGGCAAGACCTATGTTTCATATCAGCCGAAGAAGTAGTTGTGGTGGGTAAAAGCCATACGTACCGATAATCTCGCCATATATCTCATCCTTGATCCGGAAGCAAGCAGCATCGATGATCTGATGATGTAACCGTGCCACATGCTCGATTTCTGTAGGGCTGATCTTTTCACCGCCCTTGTTGATAATCTCTTTGACTCTTCCGATCAACGCCAGGTATTGACGTGGTTTTAATACACCAAGGTCACCTGTGCGGAAAAACCCATTTGAGAGAAATGCTTCCTTGTTCGCAAGGGGGTTGTTTATATAACCCGTCATGATATTCTTACCACGAAGGCATATCTCTCCCTGAACATCAAGTTCCTTGGTGAGACTCAATACGGGGTTCACATTTTTGGGTTGGTCAGAATTGCCGTTGGACTCCAGACCTGAATCCCGCTCCTGTGGCAGAATCATGACATCTACCGCGTCCGGAATAGGGTATTGGCCTAGCTGTCCTTCGATGGTTTTGCATGTCTTGGCCACTGGACAAGGGTTGCAGAATATAGCTGGAGCTGTCTCGGTCATTCCATAGACCTCCAATAGTGGAATTCCTAAGCTTTGTAATCTGTTGAACAAAGCAGGGCTCATGTCGCTTCCTCCAGATCGTATAAACCTCAATGTCGTCGGGACACCTGGTTTTGACATGGGAAACGAAAGAAGAAGGTGATGAAGCGTCGGAACAGCATGATACCATGTAATGGAGTAGTCTTGGCAATTTTGCCAGAAGGTTGCAGGGAGAGACACCGGTATGACGGCACAGCCTCCCGTAAACAGGGTTGGCAATAGACTCCCTGCAATGCCAATGATGTGGAAGAGAGGTGTGATCAAGAAAGTCCGATCTTGAGATGTGAGCTTATGAGCTGATATAATTATACGCATAGCGACGAGAATATTGGTGTGTGTAAGCTGAACTGACTTGGGTGGTCCAGTCGTGCCGCTGGTGAATAACATGAGGACTTTGTCCTCTGCCAAGACATCGTCTCGCGAGAACTCCTCGCAAGGGGAGGGAGTATCGAAAGTCTCAGCGCCAGACTCTATCAGTTCTAATGCTAAGCGGTAATCCGGTTGTACATTCTGAGGATATTTGTGACAAGAAGCCACTGGCAAGCCCAAGTCCTGAGCGGCAAGCACTGCCGCCTTGATACCTGACAGCCCACTTGGGTTATCTTTGGGAGAGATGATAAGGACAAGATCTGGTTCCATGAGCGAAAGAATCTGCTTGCACTCGCCGCGCGTGGAATTGGGGTTTATTGGTGCTGATATGGCACGTTGCCGAATAGCTGCAAGAAGAATGGCTGCAAGTTCGAGGCCATTGGGCAACACTAAAGCTAATTTGCTCCCGGCTGTGATCCCGAGCATAGCGAGGTCATGCTGCAGAGAATCTGTCAAATCAGTAAGATGGGCATATGAGACCACCTGTTCTGGCGTGGATGCGGTTCGAGGAATAATAATAGAGGGGGAGTCGAGTCTTTCCAAGGCCTCTGGAAGCACCAGCACATGCGTCAGGGCATCCATAATGCAAGACGTGTAAAATTTGTTTTGTTAGAACTCGTGTTTTGTGGATTGGATCAAATGCGAAAAGAAAACGAATGAACAGTCAAAATAGCATTTCAAAGGTGGGAGATTGGCTGAACAGTGATTCATTCATTTATGGTGACATAAATATCATATCCTATAAGCGGTTCCGGTAAAAAGCTAATTTGTTTATCCGAAAGCTGGCCGCTATAACGAACGTAGTAATATATGTATGACTGCTCGGTAAATTTGTGGCAAGCCTGTTATAGGATAACGCATTTAGCATCCGGCGTCGTATCCGGATGTCATGTATGAACTCCATAGTGGTATAGTCCCTCTTGCGCTCAATGACATTATATATGCTGCCAATAAGGAGACTTGAAAGTTGATAAGGGACCAAACAATTTAAGCACTATCTATTAAACCACATAAGCCATACTGCCATCTAAGCTATAATGAGCAAGGAAAAGACACCCCAGACCGCGGTACCAAATGGTCGCACAAACCTTCGGCAAGTCACTCCAGGTACAACGTTAGACGAAGTATTCGAATACTGGGAAGAAGATGGCGCAATTATAATCAAGGGTCTCCTTACGGTAGCTCAAGTCGAGCAATTGAATCAGGAGATGGACCCAATCCTCCAGAGGGTGGCTGTTGGAGGTCATGCAAGCGACGTGCGTTTGCAGAACTTCCACGGCATGAATACAAAGCGCGCAGGCGATCTCACCAACCATAGCGCTACATTTCGCAACCATCTCTTGGACAATGATTTTATACACGCCATCTCTCAGCGCTGTTTTGCCTACGGAGGTAAACTGGGTCAAGATGCCTACTGGCTGGGCAGTGCGTCAACTATTCACGTTGGGCCGGGCCAGAAAGCACAGACTCTGCACCGCGATTTAGGCTCGTACCCAATCTTCTGGATGCTGGGACCACAAGGCCCAGAATCACAGATCAACTTCCTTGTCGCCACGACCGATTTCACCGAGGCTAACGGGGCCACTCGAATCATCCCCGGTAGCCACAAGTGGGATTTTAGCCAGCACGGCAACCCAGATATGACAATTCCGGCTGAAATGGAGGCCGGAGATTGCTTACTCATCAGTGGAAAGGTCATACATGGCACTGGCGAAAATACCACTGACCAGGAGCGTGGATGCTTGGCTGTTACTTTATGCGCTAATTTCCTTGCGCCCGAGGAGGCTCACCCTTTTATTGTAAGTATGGATACCGCGAAGAAGCTTCCGGTACGCTCTCAACGTTGCTTGGGCTTTCGTTCACAGTGGGTGCGGAGCTCCCCTGGATTATGGACAAAGGACTACTCTGAATTAGCTTTACATCTTGGTTTAGATAATTAGCTGTTTATCCTGTTAATAGGTAATTATTAAACTTGATCTAGATACTTAATGAACGAGCATGTAATTTCCATACCTTTATTTTCTTTATTCCATATAATGAAATACTTTTTAAGTGTAGGGTATATTACCATCCGGTATTAGATTTAATAATCTTTGATCTTATATTTCACTTACAATATACAAGAACTAGACAGCTAATCAGCCAAATAACTGTTACCAGCTATCTAGTCAAACTTTTACTAAACCACCCTATTTACTCTCGAGTATAACTTTTAAGCCACTATAGCTATAAAAGTAAGCCCATATTAGTCAACGTATAATATAATACATAGAAAGGTAAATTAGTAGTTAATTAATTATGTTTATCTTGTTTACGTCTCCTTAATTAGCTGGAGTTTTGTAAAAGACTGGTTAGACATATACTACAGATTGAGCTAGTGCATAACCGAGCTATACCCGCCACGACTGGAAACAAGCCTCGGAAGCATCATTTCATGCATCCGACACATACTACAGGAGGTATCCGAACCGAATGACCCCAATACGACCATTTTGAAAATTGATGGCAGCGACTACTGATCTGAAATCTCACCAATGAAAAGAATAATAATTAGCAAGATACGCAGTTACCCTTGATGGTATTTAAAATCCAGCTGTTCGTAACACTGAGCGAGTCTTCAAATACGAACATACATTTACATCTTATTCTACCTTTGTTTATTTCATTCTCCATGATGTCAACACATCCAGCCACTACTACGGTCGATAGCAATATCGTCGCTAGCCATGAGCCTATCATTCACCCAACTTCGAAGGCTAAACGCAAATCTGTTGTTGGGCAACAGCTTCGTGCACCGAAAGAATCCACAGTCTCTCTGCAGAAAAAGATAAACTTCTATATATGGGTTCTGACGATAATGCTTATCCAAGCTTGGCGAGATCTCAGGGCCCGACGCTGGTTCAGCCCACAGCAGAGAGATGATATTGCCAGTCACTATTTTGTACGTTTACGCGACGAATCTGTACTCGTTCTTCTATGGTAATCAACGAAGCAACTAATGATGTCCTGCTTAGTATGTCCCAATAGGTCGTCTGAATCCTCGTATCCTGCTCAGTGCTCCGCATGATCGCGTTTTGATAAGAACGATTCCTTCATCCATGACTCGCAATTACGAAGAGCTAAATGATTTATCGTCATGCCCTGAACGACATATCATAAATGCAGGCTCGAACAACTACGGAGGCTTCTCTCGCTCAGAGCACGACAATGCCTCGCTCATTGAATCCACCCTAAGATCGCTACCATTCAACCCAGCCCCCATTGAACTCTCCTCCCGTGTTGAAGAGGAACTCGCCGCCTACATGGGATCGAAAGCTTGCGCGACCACCACATCAGGGTTCAGTGCCAACCTACTTGCATTCCAAACGGTAGCAGAGACAGCTAAGAAGTTGGGCCGCCACTGCATCTTTCTGATGGATTCCGAATCACATGCGTCCATGTTTACAGGCGCCTTCATTAATAAGCAAGCGAAAACAAATAGATTCAAACACAATGACATTACGGATCTTGAGTATAAGCTGCGCATCTTAAAGGCAATGGAACCAGATGCTCTTATCTGCGTTGCTATCGAGGGTATCTACAGGCAAGTAAATTCGATCATGTTATTTGATAGCGCCCAAGAGGATGAACAGCTAATTTCAGTTAGTATGGCTGGCCACATGGCTCCAGCCCCTGCAATCCTTGCCCTTCGACGAATTTACAACTTCTGCCTCCTTGTAGACGATGCCCATGGCTTTATGGCATTGGGAAAAGGTGGTCGTGGCTCCTTTGAGTGGTGGCAAGCTCTTGGTTATGACTGTCCCTTGGGGGAAATCGACATCATGACTGGAACGCTTTCCAAAAGTGTATGCTGCATTGGCGGGTTTGTATGCGCTAATGGTATCTATGCTACCGAACTTGAGCGACGTAGGACATTTCAACATCAGAACGGATCTGAGACACTAACAACGGTGGCATTGGTCAGAATTTTAAGCTTGATTAATAAGCCAAAATTTGTCCAAGAGCGAATGGATATTCTCAGTAGAAAGGCAACCTTTGTGGCTGAGTGTCTGACCCAAGCTGGCTGTGACGTACTCTCTTCTCACGGCTCTCCCGTGGTTTGCTTTCCAGTCGGTAAGTAGCTACGGGCCATATCGCCAGAGTAATGCCATAAGCATGATCTAAACTATCAAAGGAACAATTCGGCAAGCTTCGATGTTTCATGAGGAAGCAATGGAACGAGGCTTCGCAGTTGCCTGTGGTGTACCCCCTGCCACGCCATTATGGTAAGAACCCTTTGCTCCTTGAATGGGCACAGGAGAGATCTGGAAGCATATTTAACTCGGGACGTTAGGTCTTGTCGAGTTCGAGTCTGCATTTTTGCTACTACATCTTGGGAAGATATTCTCGCCTTGGTCAATATGATCATAAAGGTCAGCTGCAAACTCCGAATCAAGGGTATAGATTCAACTATATTTACCCCCGCCGTGCTTCCTAAGCAACATCCCGAGGATCCATCCATTATTGAAGAAAGTGTCAAAGCTGATACCTGCCTTCGATCCTATGTGGAAGAGCTATCCAAAAGCTATCCAGGAGGCTACATAGAAGCAAAGGCGCCCTTGAGTTTGCCTCAAAGTCAAGAAGTTACAGAGGCTAGTGTCACGGCTTTCTTCAAATATGGCCTTGGCCCCAGTTCCGCGAGGTGGTTTTACGGGACTTTTGATGTTTTCATTGCACTTGAAAGAAAACTAGCCAGGTTGTATCCCTCACTGGAGCAGCATTCGGGACGATGCCGAGGTCAGTTATCGAATAAACAATGGCTCTATCAAAGATTTGGATTATTCTAATATTCTGCCTTAACTATACAGCAATACTTGGTACAGATGCCCATACGATGATGCTCTCGCTACTGAGCGCATGCTCCAACCCAATGTACACAAGTGGCATCATGAATGTCCTTCTCATTCCAGCTTCAGCTCCTCTTGCCGTCCGCGACGGTGCAAGTTTAAATCGATCAAGGGATGAGACGCAGATTATCTATTATGAGAGATTAGACAAACTTGCCGAAGAGCTTGGAAAATTGCCTGCACCTGCTTCAAAGTTACATCTCACACTGTACTTGCAGACCACCCACCAGGATGGTAGCATAGTTGATATGCCGGCGACGGTCCAGAAGATTCTGTCTGAGATAACCGGTTCAATGCATCTGAGGGGGTTGAGATTAATTCTCGACGATAGTGGGGGTCTTGGTAAAATCGGTCCTCGTTATCTCGGCTATCTTAACCTGATGGAAAGCGAGCATGGTGCTTTCTTTTTCGAAAAGGCACTTGGAAAGACGCTGGCCTCCAAAACAGAGGTGGTTGTGACAGGATCATTCTTTAACGCATTTGCCCAGCAAGGAGGGTATATCGTTAGCAACGCCTCTTTCATTGAAGGGCATACCGTGAGCTCGAAAACCTTTGTGTTTTCAACACCCCCTACACCTATACAAGCAGCGATGTCAGAGAAAGTACTGGAGATTTTATCACGAGAAGTTTGAATATAGGAGGAGTATATACGATGCATCACAAAGACTAGATAGCGCAACCACTTATTCTGCTTCGTCTTCAGTCCGTGTAAGGAATGATGAAAGACAATAAATAAAGCTCCATGACCCGATACAACATCGCCTGAGTAATCTTTATAGAGACCTATGAATACTTCACCCGACTGTCGACCCGCGTATTACTATGCTGACTGGCTTGCGGCCACTAAGACCCTGATGGGGGCCTAGAGCTGGCTTGTTGGCTTCTTCGCTTTTGTTTTCACGGTGAATTCAAGAGTCGCGATCCAGGAAAGCCTCGGACATACCGGCGTCAATTATTTGAGTTTTACTTCAAGAGTAAGCCCTCAGCCAGATTATCATACTAAAATAAAACAATGATAACACAAAAAAGGCCTATACCACAGGAACTAAATAATTAGATCGTGATTGCCATCAGTCTATTTAAAGCTATGCTGCCATAGATAGAATTTCAAGCACCTTATTCTTGTCCAGCTCGACCGGATTGAGCTGTGTGCAGACATCCTCCATGGCATTTTCTGCTATCTGATGGAATTGGTCTTGATGTATATCATATTTTCCCAATGAATTTGGCAATCCAAGGGCACTGACATAAGCCGCGACTAAATCCCCTGGATCAGTATCCTGTGAGTGTAAACCTTTGGCAGTCAACAACCTATTCAACACTGTATTTCCCCAAAACACATCCATGATCTGCTGCAATTTAGATCTTAGTCTACCATCGCCATTACGCCAATTATACTTGAGCACACAGGGTAGAATAATGCAACTTGTCTCACCGTGCCCGACCCCAAATGGGCCAAGTTGGTGTCCAATTCCATGACTAGCCCCGACTCCATTGTGGCCTGCCCGAGGGCATTCCTTTAGGGCTAGCAATTGGCGTAGTCTGGCGTCACAATTTCGCCAGTCATCCATTGTTTGCAGGAGAGCGACGAGTAAATTGCCGAGTGACATCTGGATATCTTTCTCAATGCAATGGTCGCCTCCAAGGCTATCCCCTCTCATCATAGCCATGTTGCCATATATGCCCTCGACAAAGTGGTCGACGGCCCGAATACCCGTTGACAGCCAGATGCGTGCCGGGGTGCTGAGAGACAGCTCCGGGTCCAACACGACAATATTGGCATACATCGACTGGTGAACGGCAATCCGTTTCTTATGATCAGATTGTGTGTTTGTGGCTCCAGCCGCGCGTGTGAACTCAGCCCCAGACAATGTAGTTGGCACATTGATCACCGAAATTGACGCCGGCTTGATCGTCTCATCTCTTGGTGCTCCCGGTTCGCAGCGGGACAACAGCTCGTCTGCCTGTTCCAAGGTCGTGATATGATTTGCAAGTAGCAGCCGGGCTAGCTTTACGCCATCTGTAATTGAGCCGCCACCAAGAGTAACAATCAGATCGGCTTGTGTTTGCTCCAAGTCACGCACAAGCTCAAGAACCTGCTCCCAGGGTGTGTGTTGAGAGATACCATTGCATACTCCAACAATGCGGCCAAGTCCGAACGAACTTTTGAGATCCTGCAAAGGTTGGCTTTGGCTCAATGATTTGGTTGCAACAATGTAGATGCGTGTTGAATTGAAGGCTTCTGCGTGAAGTACACAAGCCTTCCAGAAAGGGATACCGTACGAGACATACGGTTTGGGCCTCTGAGAATTGGCTGGGTGGAAATGATGATGATTAATAGACATAGCTAATGTTCCTCTATGGTGAACACCAAAGGTTGATTTGAAGAAGAATTGTAGTTTTATCTACGGATAGAAAATGAATTTATTATTACGCCGAACCATATTACTTTATTTCCGTTTAGGTATTCTATGCGGGACAATAACTAGACAACGTACTGGAACTCGATTCCCGTTTCAGTAACCGAGATGATATCGGATTTGGGGATTGCCACTTTCGTTTTTCCGTCGTGGCCAATCGCTAGCACCATTCTTCTCCCGTTCTGCTATCCGTGGCGGATTTCATTGGGGTTGCAGGTACTAGCCTATCCAGTATGTAGATACAACGAGCGGCGGTACATCTCGCGGACTTATTAATACCCTCAGCGGCATAAGTGGATGCTATTTAGGAAACATTTATATAAGAGAGACCAGAGACAGTCAGACCGTGATCTGGTAACTCGTTGCTTGTTACTGATGTGTCGCGCGTAATCACGTACAATAAACAAAAAGAACGCCATATAAAACTATGTCAGTAACAGCATTACTAACGAGACAACAAGTCTCCACTTCAAACGCCGATTTAAAACCAATTCCTGGACCGAAGCGTATGCTCCTCTTTGCAATCATAATTCAAACATGCTAATATGAAAGTGCAGCCTTACCATTGTTAGGAAACCTCTTTGATTTTGACTTTAACAACCTAACAAAATCACTTGGGGAGCTTGGTAAAATCCATGGTAGGTAATCTGATCCAACTTAACATACCTACTTACCTGGACAGATTAGCTCAAAGTAACAGACAATTAACTAATTGATGAAAAAGGCCCGATTTACTCGATAACTTTTGGTGCATCTACCGAGATCATGGTGACAAGCAGAGAGATTGCTCAGGAACTCTGCGATGAAACTCGTTTCTGTAAGCTCCCAGGAGGTGCGCTTGATAAGATGAAGGAAGTGGTGGGAGATGGACTGTTCACAGCAGAGACATCAAATCCCAAGTGGGCCATTGCTCATCGAATAATTACGCCCTTGTTTGGAACCATGAGAATAAGAGGCATGTTCGATGACATGAAGGATATTGCCGAGCAGATGTGTCTACGATGGGCCCGATTCGGGCCAGATGAGCCTCTCAATGTGTGTGACAACATGACCAAGTTGACCCTCGATACCATCGCCCTTTGCACTATAGATTATCGCTTCAACAGCTTCTATAGAGAGAACGGGGCCACCCATCCGTTTGCCGAGGCCGTGGTGGATGTGATGACAGAGTCATTCGATCAGAGCAACCTTCCAGACTTTGTCAACAACTATGTGCGTTTTCGATCCATGGCCAAGTTCAAGCGACAGGCTGCCGAGCTTCGCCAACAAACAGAGAATTTGATATCAGTTCGCCGGAAAAGCCCAGTTGACAGAGACGACTTGCTCAACGCAATGCTGAGTGCCAAGGATCCGAAAACAGGCCAGGGGCTCAGCTCTGAGTCTATCGTGGATAACCTGCTCACGTTCCTGATCGCCGGACACGAAACTACGTCAAGTCTCTTATCGTTTTGTTTCTACTACCTTCTTGAAAACCCAGATGTGCTTGCCAAAGTACAACAAGAAGTCGATACAGTGGTGGGCCATGATACAATTACAGTCGATCATCTCTCAAACATGCCGTATCTTGAAGCTGTTCTGAGGGAGACCTTACGTCTGCGTGATCCTGGTCCGGGATTCTACGTCAAACCATTGAAGGATGATGTTGTGGCTGGAAGGTATGCTGTTAAGAAGGACCAGCCGCTGTTCATCGTCTTTGACTCGGTACACCGTGACGCGAGCACATATGGTGCTGACGCTGATGACTTTCGCCCGGAACGTATGCTGAAGGATAGTTTCGACAAATTACCGCCTTGTGCATGGAAACCTTTTGGGAATGGCGTGCGTGCCTGTGTCGGCAGGCCTTTTGCTATGCAACAGGCTATGTTGGCCGTCGCCATGGTCGTTCTCAAATTCGACCTTATCAAGGATGAATCGTATATACTCAAGTACCATGTCACCATGACTGTGCGCCCTGTCGGTTTTACCATGAAGGTTCGACTTCGCCAAGGCCAGCGCGCTACCGACCTAGCGATGGGACTACAACAAGGACAAAGTCAAGAAATCTCGGCAGCGGCCGACCGACCTTTGCTCAGGCGACTGCCTCTAGACGAGGACAATGATAGCACAGATCCTCAAGGTCAAATTGTTGTTCTTTACGCCTCCAACTCGGGTAGTTGTGAGGCTTTGGCCTATCGCCTTGCTGCAGAAGCCACCGAGCGTGGCATTGGCATTCGGGCTCTTGATATTGCGGATAAGGCAGTCGATAGGGTACCTCTGGGTAGTCCAGTCATCATCATTACAGCATCATACAATGGCGACCCTGCAGATGATGCTGAAGGATTTGTCACGTGGCTCAAGTCAGTGGAAGCAGGACGGCTGCACGGAGTGAAATTTGCTGTCTTTGGAAACGGTGAGTGTTCACGATCGCATCCTTCGACTGTCTTTCTCTTGTGCAGCCATTACAATCTCCAGTCAATCTGACAACAATTCTCGTTTTAGGGCATAGAGACTGGGCAAATACTCTGTTTGCTGTACCTCGTCTGATTGACTCTGAACTTGCCCGCTGTGGTGCTGAACGTATCGGCCCCATGGGGTGTTCAGATACATGCGATACTAACGATCCCTTTTCTGATTTTGAAACATGGATGGACGATAAACTATTTCCTAAGCTCGAAACACTCATTGGGCGAAGAGAATCGAACAATGAAGAGAGGGCCTTACCGCGACAAGAACTACAGATTTCATTAGGTCAGCCCCCAAGAATAACAATGCGCAAAGGCTATGTTCGTGCCATAGTTACGGAGGCGCACTCTCTCTCCGGTCCTGGTGTTCCTGAGAAAAGACATCTTGAGCTTCTTCTTCCTAAAGACTTCAATTATAGATCTGGCGATCATGTTAACATCCTGCCTCGAAACAAGTCGCACGATATTGTCCGGACGCTCAATTACTTCGGGCTGGGCGAGGATACTCTGATCACGATCAGGAATACGGCGAGAAAACTAAGCTTGGGGCTGCCTTTAGAAATACCCATCACTGCCACAGACCTTTTCGGCGCGTACGTGGAACTCGGTCGTACAGCAACCTTGAAAAATCTCTACACTCTTATTGAAGCCACCAGTCATGAGAGTAAAGGTGGAAGCAGAGCCACTCTCTTGAACCTTACTGCGCCTGACATGTTCAAGGCTAAGATTCAAGATAGACATGTGTCTGTCCTGGACCTTCTCGAGCAATATCCCGATATTGACTTGCCTCTGTCTTCCTTCTTAACGATGCTGGTTCAAATTAGGCCAAGAGCTTATTCCTTCTCTTCGGCACCCAACTGGAAGCCCGGGCATGCCACGCTGACCTACACCGTCGTTGACTTTGCTGATTCCACACCCAACGCAGTAAATGGTAGCATAATGAGCCGAGATGTAGTCGATGATAAAGTGGTTCAGCGTCAAGGTCTAGCATCAAGCTACCTCTCTAGCCTTGGCCCTGGAAATAGCCTTTACATCTCACTCCATTCAGCCTCGCCCTTTTTCCATCTTCACAACACTTCTCTGCCAGTCATTATGGTTGGTGCTGGAACTGGACTTGCTCCATTCAGAGCCTTCCTACAAGAGCGCAGGTTAACTGTCGAGGTTTCCGAACAGAAACTTGGACCGGCCCTCCTCTTCTTTGGCTGCCGGGGACCCAGGCTTGATTCTCTGTACTCGATGGAATTAGAGGCCTACGAAACAAGGGGTATTGTGCAACTGAGGCGAGCTTATAGCCGCGATCCTTCGAATAAAGATGCGCAAGGTTGCAGGTATGTCACGGAACGTCTTGAAAAATGTCGGTTGGAAGTTAGTCGCCTATGGATGGACGGCGCCCAGATCCTTGTCTGTGGAGGCAAGAAAATGGCAAATGATGTACTTGAAGTCCTAGGGTCCATACTGCTGGAAACTGATCAGAATAGAAGATCCACAACAGCAAAGACGGTGAGAGAGTGGAGAGCAGGATTGGACAAGTGGAGATACGTGGAAGAAGTTTATGTTTAGGGTAAGCCTTTCAAGAAGATCTATTTAGTTGTCTTATCTCAAGCACTCTTAGATTTTAGTTGTATATTTTCTTTGCGTTACCAAGACTACTAGTACGTAGTGAATGCTATGAGAGACGCTGATAAATCGCCGCATAACAGCCCTCAATCAATTGTATAGAACTAAACAAGGGTTTTAGTAGTAAATGCTTAAGATCATGTTAACTTAATATATATTATTTATAATAAATAAATCTTATCTATTATAATA
>JABCQV010000505.1:0-39324 GCA_013186375.1 Fusarium aywerte | reverse complement strand
GAGATGGTTCGGGCATCTCGGAGGGGGTATTGGGGATTGGGGGGAGCTTGAACGAGAGGGAAGGATATTAGTTAATATTGACAGAACGCTTCTTAACTTTGGAGGCTTGACAAATACATTTTACTGCACACACTTTAACTCGGTCTTCAATTTTGGTTCAGTGACATATCGGTACGTGACAAGCTTCGTATCTCAAGTTCAATATGTCATATTATTTATAGTCTTGCTAATAACTAACTGACTTTACTATACAACAAGTGAAATAGGCTCATTAATCGTGACATGGCCATGTATCATGGCGATCTTACTATTACTGAGTTCAACCCCAGATGTCCTTCACTAGGCCCTTTGATGGCAAAATTTCACCACTAAACGCCTCTCAGAAGCCTCTGTGTCATCTGACCTTGCTATCCTCACTTATCTCTGCTTTGGATCCTCAACCCCCAGCCTGAGTTTGACTTTGCATAGGAGTATCTTCGGCCTCTGCTGATATGGTGTATCCTTCTTGGGATCGATGTTTGTTTTGGTGGCGTAATGATGCTGCTGACTCACTGAAAGCACGTCCAGACCTACTGGACCCCAGACGCACATTTTTGCGACGAAGACTAGGCTTGACAGTTTGTCTTTCCTCCGCAGGGAGCTCCACAGGTGTTGTATTAACCTGCACGGCCAACTTTGGCTCCCTCGAGCTATCTCGATGGTTTAGTGCACCCGCCACTGGAACCATTTGATACGGGGAAGTATCTAGTTCAGCAATAGGCTGTGCAGGCGCGAAGTTGTTCTCAGAATAGTCTTGCGGGATTATAGAATCGGTTGTAGAAGACGAATTTGTCCACACAAGCTGGCCAGGGTAGTTGTTTGGACAACCTTGATGGTGCTGGTTTGATGTTCGTGTGGTTGAAGAGAGTACAGACAGAGAAGATTGGCGGTGGTGAAGAGGGCTCGAGATGTTTGATGATAAAGACGATGGTGTATACGTATTTCGACTGTATTGGCTCAAGTCCGAGACACTATCCTCTGGGCTGTACGGAAGGTGTCGGTTTGACTCGCTGTAAACAGACTGATATCGTGGAGGATCATAGATTGATGCTTGAGTTGGAGCTGTCACTGCTCGCTTCATGCCATCTCTCTGCGAGGCTGGTGATGGTGTTGGACAATTTTGAAAATCGAGAGGGTCACCAAGAAGCAATGCAAGCCCTGCTAGATCTTTGTTGTCGCACTTGGAACTAGCAGTAGTAAGTGACCTCGATGGAGCATATTTGGTCATATTGACTGGAAGAACTTCTGGTAATGAGTCGTATGCGTGTTCCATATGTAGTGTCTGAGAGCTTGGCCTTTGATGCAGGGATGTGGGAAGTTGAAGTGAAGACGCGTTGGCGTGAGTCGGTAGTTCTGTATTTGCTTTGAGGGCTATGATAGGTGGTGGAGATATGATAGTTTGAGGGACTGGTGGTTGTTCCTTTGAATGGACTATGATGTGTCAGAGCGCTGGAACAACGAGTTCTTATGAGTGGAGGATTCGACTCACTTGCCACATCACCAAGAATATCGCCCAAGAGAGCGATGTTGTCAAATACTGTAGCATCTTTCACAACACCCTTCTTCTCTTCTCTCTTTTCAGGCTCAGAAATAGGCGCCATGAGAGCAATCTGCCTCAAGAAGTTCAACTCAGTCAGCACAGCAGCATGATGTCGACTGACGATAGGCTCTTGACTCTTGAACTCGAATGACTCAACAAGCACCCACGCCATGCGCTTTGAAAAGGTTGTTCTGGTACCTCTATCGTTCTCTGGACGACATCTCTCGACAATCTCACAAACTTCCTGAAGCCCTTTCTGAGCGGATTCAATAATTGTGTGCACGCGCTGAAGAACCTTTGGACGACGCTCGAGAAGAGGAAGACAGTCGTTTCGAAGATCGATTAGGTGTTGAAGATCTAAATCGCATGTTCGTACGAGCTCGAGACTGCGTCGGATGTCGTTAGGGACTTGATCGTGGTCCAGGATCCATGTTAGGAACTGGTAGCTTGCTTTGAGAGGGTTCGGCATTATGGAGCGAGAAACAAATACTCTGTTTCTGGGAGTGAATAATTTCATAGACCGAATGCTCTACTATTTCCAGAAGTACATGGATGTGTAAATAATATCTCTCAGATGTTATCCTTGGGTGAGCCCCGAGTTACATGTTGCTAACAATAGCCCTCATCCTCACTCTTCCCCGCTCGAAATAAGATTGGGAAACTAAAATCAGGCCCTGGGTCTAGCTACATCTCCGAACTGCACATCCTACATCCATCACAGTTATAAACTTGAGTCTGTGCTCAGAGCTGAATCCTGAGTTGGTACCAACAGCATGTGGCTTGCATATAAAAATCAGGCTCTGCGAAAAGGATTCAACTATCACAATACCAACCACTCAACATTGAGCAGCTCAGACATTTCAAAAAATATACAAGGATCGGCACCCTAGTTTCGGGTTTGTCTGCATATGGCCTCATTGACATCTAATATTGTTGGTGCTCGTTGCAGCATCTTTACATGTCGAACGCATGTTGAAGTCAGCCAGGGTGTAACATACAGCCGACCATCGAGCCTTGTATGCAAAAGCCAATGGCCTAACCATTCCATCAAAGATGGCACAGACTGAGTCACTGATTTCGTCTCTTATACTCAAAGTAGTCTGGTTTCCTGGTCCTATGAGAGTAAGCGTAGAGAAACCCAACAAAGCTCGAGCGAGTTCGAAAAAGCTCATGTTAAACTGCTCATCATCATCGTGTTCTGTTTAGGTCCGACTGTTTTTGTACGCTTATTCCAAGAGACAGCGCTCTATACAGTAGACTGGCTATATCAGCTGCCTATACATAAATAAAATAACCCCCAGCAAAAACGATACAAAATCTGCCAATCTTATCCTGACCGGCGTTGCGACCACCATATTATATTAACCATATGACTTCCCTCAACAGCCGAGTTACAGCATGCAGAAAGAATGTCACCTTTTAGAGAGGCATCGTCTCGGGAGTAACAACATCCCTAGGCGACTTATACCTGGTCCCATCATTTTGGCTAAGCCTCTCCAGGCCAGGACACACCACGATACTGTGTGCTTTATCCCTGGTGGTGTTCTTGTTACTAAAAACAAACCTCCAATCGCCCGGCTGCGACAGAAGCACGTAGCCCAATTTGGCGCACTCAAGGATGACGGCTTGCAGATGGGTCGTCTGGTCCTGTCGGCTGGCAGAGTCTTGTGCAACAAAATACTGCAAGAGAGTATTGAGCTCGTTCGCTAGCGAGTATGCCTTGGGAGGAGCCTCATCAACCGAGACGGGGAGTGGTGTCCTCGCCGTAGGGTTAGGATGAAGGAGCAGAGCAGATAAGCTACGCCACCTCGAGCGTGCAAGGGAGATTGCTTTGCAGCAGTGTTAGCGTCTCTGCTGATCAGGCTCTGAGAGTAGGAGTAGGGTTTTGTCTTACCTGCACTGTCTGGATTTTCAGCTGGGTGATTTGCTTGTGCCATTGCTGCTACTGCCATTGGAAGCATGGATAACCTGCCTCCAGAGTTGAAATCGAGGTTAAGGAAGATGATTTGTGAGAGGACATGTCTAAGGCCAACTCGAGAGGTCTTGTGGGCGAGGCATATAGCAGCGACTGTCTGCGCTGGCAGTCCTGATAGCTCCGGTGAGTAGCCAAGATTGATAAGGCGTTGGGCTACTTCGGCCGTATTTGCTTGAACTTGGGGACCATGGTAATATGTCTCGACATGCTGGTAGATGAGTTCCGACAATGAGCGTAATTCTGCTTCAATCTCCTTATCAGGGGTCGCATCGAGGAGGAACTGTCCAAGCTCAGCATTGTGTGCTGACGATGCCACGTTGGCTTGAGGTCCATGTTTCGATTCAGCATGTTGCGGTTCTAATGCAATAAAGGCTGGGGAAGAAGAAGTGGTTCTTCGTCGACGTCGAAAGAGGATGAAAGCTGCTGCAAGGCCTAGAGCGAGACCGGCAATAAGACAACCTATGGCGACTCCGGCAACAGCACCGCCTTGTATCCCTTTTCCAGGTGAGGATGGGTCTGCTGCTGAGGTTTTCGCCGGATTCGAGCTGCTTGAATCACTTTTTGACGTTGCGGTTACCGATGCATTATCAGTCGCATCAGCAGCAACAGTTGCGGTTGTGGAATCTGTGTTTGTGGTAGAGACGCCTGCTCCCTGCGTAGAAGATGGGCCAGGTGCATCCGGTGCTTTTGTAGAGTCTGTCTCTCTAGCTGGAACAGGTTGATATATATTGGTGAATTGTGCCTGGGCAGTTACAATTGTAGTAGTAGTGGAAGTTTCACTGATGACTATCGTCACCGTCTGGCCTGAGGCAACCGAGCTTGTGAAAGCAGAATAGGTTGACATACTCTTTGATATGACGAAGGAGTGAAAGATTGTTGATGCAAGCAAGGTATATAAAAGTTTTGAAGATCGAAATGCCAAAGGGGAGACGAGCAACTTTACAGATCTTAATTATCGCATATAGCAGGAGGAAATGGGCTACTTAACAAAAGAAAGGCAGCCAACACCTGGCCTGCACTTTAACTTCAACACTTTTCTACCACTTAGCTTACCTTCTGGTGTTATTGTCGCCGGTCAGTGTCTCTCCGAACTTTGGACCAGCTGAATATTCCCTGCCAAGCCACTCAGCACTGTTGAACAACAAGATGCATGTTTCATTCTCGGGCCGGGGCCGCAGGCTGTACTTCACAGCCTGGTCTGTTGCATGAGCTGCACAACCATGAGCGTGCAGCCACAGAACAAATGTTCCTAGGTCCAGGTTCGGCTGTGATGTGACAAGCAACAAGCTAGAATCTGAGACTTTGTGAACCTTGTCAGGCCCCCAGGCTCAAAGAAGGTCCTCGACCATCTCGCTCTTCCTCTTCTTCCCCCGAAAGAATTGAGCGCAACGCCGAGGCAGAATGGAGGAGTATCCAGACTTGATTGTCTCTGTAGACTTAGGCACTACCTTCACAGGTAAATGCTCGTCGAGAACCACCCAGTACATCAACTGACAATTCTAGGTGTGGCTTGGATGAGACACGGAATTCCCATACAAATCGTCAACGACTGGCCTGGAAGTGACGATAGAGGCGATCGAAAAGTTCCTACCACCACCGTATACAACTCTGATGGGAGTGTATCATCATGGGGCTTCATGTGTGCCGATGATGACCATGACCCAAGCAAAACCCGTCGTGACTTCTTCAAGATCTTCTTGGACCCAGATACTCTCGAAGCAGCACAACAGCAAGGTCTGACCAATGTTCCTCGAAGCACTGATGAGGCTCGCCAATTCGTGACCGACTATCTCAGACAGGTATATGCGCATGTCAAAGACAGTTTAGAGATTCGCATGGGCATAAAACATGACGGTGGATGGGGAACAATGTCCGTGTTGTTCCTCTTCAGCGCACCAACAACGTGGACCAGTATGGCCATTGTCAACGCGTTCAAGGGCGCAATTCATGATGCCGGTTTTGGAACTGAAGGAGCGAAGCATTCAGCATTAGTTGATCTCACAGAATCCGAAGCCGCAGCTGTCGCGACTATAAAGACGGGCGCTGTGAACCTCAAGGCGAACAGCATATTTCTCACGGTCGACGCAGGCGGGGGTACAACTGATCTCGCTGTAATGAGAGTCGCTTCAACTGACTTCAATTTCCCACAACTGACGCAAGTTGCTGCTGTTAGCGGCCTTGGCGTTGGTTCATCACTTATAGACCGCGCATTTGCCAGGCTTGTCTCGCAAAGAATGGCTGCGTATCCCGACTTCAAATTGCCTGCTGATTTTGCGGCGCGCATGGCACGAAGTCCGGGATTCAAGAGTGTCAAACACAAGTTTGGTGAAAAGGTGTATATGCAGCCAGTATACAAGATCGTCATGGAAGGAGTGGGATATGATGTGAATCACGAAGGCCTTGGGGTTCATGGAGGGCGTATGCTGTTTACAAAGTCAGTTTTATCCCGTCCGGTCCCCGATATTCGCGACAACTTACCAAAAATGACTTTTCTATAACAGACAAGATATCCAAGCCCTGTTTGACGTTCATATTGAAGCAATCATGGAGCGGATCAAACAGAGGCTTGACTGGCTGAAGGATCAAGGTCATATTGAACAAGTGGTAAGGTCCCCCGATCCGCAGCGGTCCAATGCTGATATAGTCAGGGATACGTGATTCTGTCGGGAGGACTTGGGAGCTCTGCCTATGTACGTGAGGCACTTCAAGAACACTTGACCAAACTACAACACCCCAACGCTCAAAATATCGTCGTGGTACCCTCACAAGATCCTCAGCTTATTGTGGCTCGCGGGGTACTTGAGAATAAGCGTCAGCTGATGGAATCGGGAAACAAGTCTGTTCTGAGCTCCTGGATCGCTCGAGCAAGTTACGGCGTCATTGTGCAAGAGGTCTATATGCCTGCGCAGCACTTTGACGAAGATATTCGGCAGGATCCGTGGGATTCAAATTTGAAATGGGCAACTAACCAGATCCAGTGGTTGATAAAAAAGGTAAGTTACAATGACCCCAAATGCTGACTTGCCCTGAGGTGGGATGTATTGACCAAAGTATAGGGTGAGATCGTGAATCCCGACTCCCCGTTAAATAAGCTCTTTGAGATCAGACTGAAAGACGGGGAGACAACACACGCTTGGGATGCAGAAATAGTAGTATCGAACAATGAGCCACAATGGCTCCCTCGAAGTCTTAGACAGGCCGGTGTGATGAGACTCTGCTCCGTAAAGAGCAACCTCGCTGGCATTGAGCAACACCAACTTGTTCTCAAAGAGAAACGAGGAACTTGTTTTCGGCGCGGTCATAAGTACTACATCTGTAGGTTTGACATCCGAGTTATCGTGGCACCTGTCGATTTGAGGTTTGAGTTGTGGCTTGGTAACTCGAAGTTCTCAGGTAACCACCAGCCGATTTCAGTGCAATGGGATGCGGCCGAGAAGTAGGGGCAAGCAGAAGACACTGAGGAGGACCCCCGTGTGCAATTGAAAGACGCATATATATATATCGCCATATCCTAGCATGATTCGCACGATGGAATCGCATATTATCCTAAAGCCTCTCCAGAACGCCGTCGTCATGCCGTCGCTTTGACTTTGACCTGTCTTGCCTTGTAATTTACACATTTATCCACCAGTCTGTCCTTTCCTTCTTTTAAGAAACGTGTCGCTTTTTCAACATGTGTTTGTTGCAGTAACTTGCAAAGTACACCAGATCAGCACTCATATAGACCTCTTGAATGGATGCGCCTCGGTGTTTAGAACCCATTCGTCAAGGCTGATGACATTGGGCTCTGAAAAGAGTAAGTAATAGTACTTAAGAGTCTCGGCGATCCAGAAGCTCTCCATTTCATCCTTGAGACCGTTCTGCGTGTTATCTGTAACGTCTTCAATGGCGCTATTCGCAAATTCGGTACGAGTCGCGGCGAGTGTAGCTTGAAACATCTTCCAGCCCTTATCCATCCAGGTAGTATCGCCAGTAATACGATACATATACCAGACAGACTCAATAGCCTCAGGTCTGTGAAGCCTATGTTAGTGGAGACAACCAATGCAGCGCGTATCGTCAACTTACCGAAGCAGGTAATTCCGGTTCGTAATATCGGTATAACCCGGAGGTAGTCGTTCCTTTTCAATCCTAGACTTGACGTATTCCTCGTGTGTTTGTGGTCTCTCTAGGGGCACGTCATTTAGAGGAGCGACTTGTGTACCGTGCGTTCTAGCACCAGCGTTGTTCGGGGTAGCAAGCTGTTTGTCAGAGATCTTTTCCGCTGCATCTTGGGCCGCGGCAGGCTTGTTCTCTGACTCCGACTGAGCGGGTTTGACTCCTTTGGCGTCAGTCTTGCTCGTGTCAGCCTTTTCATCTGTATGCGTGTTCAAGCCAATCTTCTGTTTAAGTGAATCGGGGAGAGTCGAGCCGAATTCTGAATTGTCCTCTTCCATGCTCTTGTCCAGCTCGGGCATCGGTATACCAGCCCGCTTGACCACCTTCGGAGGGTTTTCAGCAGCAGCAGGGGCACCACTTCCAGTAAATTTCCTCTGTGCCTCATTCTCAGACCACTTGCGGAACTGACTGTCACGCCATTCGCTATTAGGATCCAGATCTTCGTACCAAGTTTCCTCGCTGAAGGGACACTTCTCTAGTGCAGGGCAAGCTACCAGATGGGCATACTCAGGCATGAGACCAGTTACGGTTGACTGATATGCCCATACACAACCGTCAGTGAGCTTCTTGGCTTTGTCAATGTCCCCATCACGTCCGAAAATCTTGCCACCAAGTCCATACATGCCTCCGACGAAACATGTGAGATGAGTCATTTCATAACTCCTTTTCCACTCAGAGTCGCCCCTGCTCGAAGTGGTCAATTTACCGGTGAAAAACACATCCCAGCCCTCGTCCTTGATCATAGGTCTGTAAAGTAGCCATTCATTGATAGCATCAATAGTGCCCTCGTACAGGGTACGGTACTTGGGTTCAAGGCCATTCAAAAGTAGATATTGCTGGTATTTGTTTAGAACTATTGTCACGTGGAATGGCATAAGAATAACATACCTTTGGGAAATACTCGTAGGCTGAATCTTGAGCCCCTCCCATGTGGTAGTGACCGACGTGCGGGCTGCTGGCAACAAGACCCTGAGGCTTGCAATCCCAGTCAGCTGTAGACCCGTCTGCGGCCAGAGGCGGTGCCTGCTGGGTTGCGGGTCGAGGCGGCGCCTGATTTTCCGGGGGCGTATCACGACGACGAAGCTTGTCTTGCCAACGACCGTCATCTTGGACAGGCTGTGGGGGAGAAGCTGCATCTTCGCCTTGAGTTGTGGGGTCGAAACCTTGGGGCTTCTTGGTCAAGTCAGCAGCGTTGACCTGTTGTTGAGCCTCTTGGCTTAGGCTTCCTGTCTGGGTGTCGGCGGTTCTGTTACATCCAGAGGCATTGATACGTTCCGGGAAAAGGCCTGGGATTTCAGTGCCTGCAGCCTGCATGTCGACCAAGGCATCAGTGATACGATCAATAGCGTCGTAGTATTTGGCGGTGCCTGTCAACTGAGCAAGGCGAGTGAACTCCAAAGACAGAGTAGCAAGCTCAGCAATTCCGACAGTACCAGCACGATGAGGCTGCGACGCATAGGGTTCACGCCATCGATAGTACAACAATGGCATACGGTTAGGCGTGTCAAAAATGCCCATGAGGACCTCGGCGAGTTCAACAGCCTTGTCAAGTAGAATCTTGTACTGTCCATTAGGTCCACCACTCACATCGTAAGCACCGATGAGACCTCCCAAATAGCGGATCGTAGTCTCAAAGACTGGAATATCATTACGGTCGGTGTAAGTGAAATCGATGTTTGCGACAGCCTTGGCAGCTTCATCAAACTCATCTTTCATGCCAGCAATCCATAGAGTATCAAGCGAGTCAACAAGGGTCGCACCCCAGCCACAAAAAGTATCGCGATACTTCATGGAAGCAGGTGAGAGCTCGTCATGCATGAAAGCGGACTTGCGATAACCGGACCAAGCACGTACAATCTCGGACTTAACGCGGCTCAACCGTTCTAGGCGAGTGGTGCTTGTCACGACATCTTCACCCTGGAAGTCAAATTGAATTCTGTAGACATTTGGCGCGGTGCCAGTCGGGATCGGTCTGATGGACTCAGGAGGGATAGGGAAATGCTCCTGGGGTTTGGTCCAGTGGATCTTAGAACCATCAATATTCACTAGGGGAATATCAGGATTATCGGCTTGTTTAGGAGGGTCCTTGAATTGAACAGGTGGAATTTGCGGAGGTCCTTGCTCTGCAGACTGTTTTTTGTCTTCGGGTTTGTCCTCTGTCTTTTCCCCGGACACTGCCTTGGTATCATCCCCAGCTTGAAGAGGATTCTCAACGGGTGGCTTATTTTCTGTGCCCCCGTTAACCTTCTCTGGCAGTTTCATATCGTCCTGGGGTGCGACTGGTTCTGGTTTAGGTTTAGGTTTATTGGCAGAGTCGGAATGCTGCTCGGAATCAGGGAGCTGGACTGGTGGCGGTACAACAGCCGGTTCGAATGCTTCTTTAGAGCCCTGTACTGGCTCAGAGGCAGGCTGGTTCGGCTGCTTTACAGTTTCGAAGTGGGGTGACCGTGTCCACGAATCTTGTGTGAAGCGATATAACAGAACAACCATGACCACAGCGACTATGGCATAAAATCGGCCACGCCTACGGAGCGGAAGCATTGCGACGGATCGTTGCTCGCCGAGGCGAGACTTTTAGGGTTCGGTCGAGGTTGGTCTGGACGAAAATGAATCTTGAAACAGGGTGTTTCCTCAGAAAAGATGCGCGCGTGGTGTTGTTTGATTAAACAAGTTCGGTCGTTGTCGTCAAAGACTCAGTTGTCGTCTATGATATTGAGTGCCGCATTCCGCCTGGTACCTGACCAAGTAAGACCCGTTCGTTCACTTAAGTTACTTTCTCTGCGATTTATAAGCTCAATATTAAAAAAACAGACAAGCTCTGACAGAAAAAGAATGCAGAAAAGATAATAGCGAGCGATGAAGATCAGGAACAGTGGTTTCGAGATGTAGCTAATGGAGGGAGGTTATCGATTGCAGTCACCCCCCAAATTGGCTTGGCAAATCCAGTTATTAACGATTTTGGTGGCGCTGGTTGGCTGACAAGGTACTTCTCAGGGGCTGCAGGGAGTCTAGCGTCTGTCGCTTCCTAACTTTACAGTAGGTACGATATAGAATTGGATCCGCAAGTATCCGCAGGGTCTTTTCGTCCCTGCCAAGTTTAATTGAAAGGGTCGTAGATGGGGTTACCCTACAAATACAGAAAGACATGGACCGCTGGTAGATGTGAGAAAAAAGTCGTCATCATAAGGTTATATACATGTCGATAAAAATGGTAGCATCAAGATTCATACAAGTTGTCTATTAATGTAAATTTAGCCTCGTCGTGAGTTGTGGTAAGACCAGTTGGTGGCTGTCATTAGGTGATAACCTTAAAACTGTTGTTAGCATGTACAGTATCCCCACCTAAACTTCGCTACGCGACACCTGGTTTTTCTTTGATGATATGCAAGCGATCAAATGCGTAACAAAATCATCAAAATAGGAATAATCTGCAGCTTCCTACGTGTGGGTTCTTACTGGATTAGGCTTTACCGGAGCTTGTCATCAGCGCCGGTACCGTGCCGCTCGAGCTCCGTTAAATATGGGTCTATCGGAGGCACAACCTCCGGTCTCGAAATCGGCATCTTCATCTTTTGATGGCGCTTCTTTATATCAGTTGTCACGAACCATAGCAACCTCTACTCTTTACTGTTGACTTGAAGTATGTGCTTGATCTCATAGATGCATGGAGAGATATGCTTTGACCAAGCCCTAGTCGATCCACTACACCAGGAACTTGGGCCCACGATGCTTAGCCAGAGCCTCAACTACAGAAGCACCTCCCCTGTGGCTTAGTTGGCTAAAGCGTCCGACTGTTACTTATCAGACAATCGGGAGATCGGAAGTTCGAGCCTTCCCGGGGGAGTTGGGATAAATCCTTCCCTTTTGCATCTTCTCAGTGCAGGTCTAAACTTTTTGGCTCAGTCTCTAGAGCTAAGTGGCATGGCTGCAGAAAGACAAGACCGGAGACCTTCTAGGTAGTTACTGCAGTGTAAAAAGAGTGAGACAAAAGATTTTATGGTACATTCAGTTGAGATGGGCTACTGTTGTTCGTGCTCTTGTTGTGAAGTAGTCCACACAAAGCTACAAGACCGGAGACATACACGTATAAAACGAACTCTTCTTAGATATAATAAGGAAGGACCTCTGACATTATCGCTGCCCGGACATTCAAGACTGGAATTTCCCTAGCACCGTTCTGTCGATATGGACCAGAAAGAAATAACAAGCGTTGGATATGCGATTTCATAAGACGTTGTGAAGAAAGTTTGATGATAAGCTGCTGAGGGGAAATCAAGAGCGGTTGAGACGCTGTTGAATACCCCACCCGATTGACTAGTTTGTAAAGAACGAGTTCATCAGAGTAACATTTCAAGTGTGATACCAGTCCCTTCTTCAATGCTATCCTTTCAATAACCTTCAGTCTGACCGCTCACGTAACCTAATCGAGATCATGATAAATGATCAACCGCTTGTCAGCAATAGCCTGTCATCCCCTGTGGCTTAGTTGGCTAAAGCGTCCGACTGTTATTTAATAGGCAATCGGGAGATCGGAAGTTCGAGCCTTCCCGGGGGAGATGATTAATTCTTTTGCTATCCGGACCCTCGGACTCGCAAGGGAACTCTTTTTTGGTGATATTTGGATAGTTTGGTATCAGTGTAAAAGGCCTGGGGCGTTGGTTATTTCTTCAGGACTTGCTCCTAACGTTAGGGTCTTTGCAACTGCATAGGACTATCAGATCTTTTGCTGTAATTTTGCAGCTTATGATAAAATGTAACGAGAGGCTAATATGGGTTCACCGACGTCTAGGAAATGTCTCTTGTGTCTAGATATTGACTGTTAGAAGCCGCTGCGTTGGTACGAGGCAGATTAACTGCTAAGTGAGAATGTAGGGTTGGCCAGGATTGAGTTTGATGAGTGAACTTACACATTGCCTTGTTATTCAGCTTTGAGTTGAGGCATATCATTGCCATATCGTAATGATATCTTGAACTAACCAGACACGCTCTTGTTCAACTACTATGTACCTGCTAGTACATTGTCCTTCCGTACTGATCAGCCAAAGCAACGCTGCACACCCAAGCTTCTGTCAACTGCCAGAATCTACCGATATATATATACCATTTATGACAGAGTCAGGTTTCAGTAGCAACTTCTAAGATGTTAAAACATTGTAGCGTTCGAGTCACACAACCAATCGTGCAGCTTAGCATAGAGCGCATCATGAAGTCCGCCGTCCATCCAATAAGCCTCTCCCCTGTGGCTTAGTTGGCTAAAGCGTCCGACTGTTATTCACTGACAATCGGGAGATCGGAAGTTCGAGCCTTCCCGGGGGAGTTTCTTTTTCATCAACCGTTGAATTCTTTTTATCTTCTGTGGATATCTTTTTGCTGCCTTAGGTTGGGTATTATGACCTGGAGGTCTGGTAAGTGCAACTTGGAGAAGCCCAACATTGTTCGCGAGATACCTAGTAACGTACCTAGCTAGTAAGTAGGTAAGGTAGATTGGACAAATCTGAAACATATATTCATTAAAATTACAAGTGACGAGTATAGTAAGAGTTACAATTAACGAGGAGTTGGTTGTTGAATCAAAAGTTGTTACTTGATTGGCTGAAACAAGACCCTTTGAGTTGTACAGTAGAGAAAATGGTCCGTGCGTGACTGGGGCAAGGCATGATGAGAAAGATTGGAAAGAAGGCTGCCACATTTTTTTGGATGGAAGCTTCGATTCATCACAGCTCCTCCCACCTTGAACCCGCCGACTCGTTTCCCCCACCAACCAACCCTCCGCGACGAAACTTGAGCCTGTACATAATTTTTGACACTTCGATAATCTCGTTCGGGTTCCTCCATCACCTTCAAAATGTCCTTCGGAGGCCAAACGCCGACGATTATCGTCCTCAAGGAAGGTCCGTTTTACCCCACCGCCCGCCCGCTTCACCCCTCGAAATCTAAGGGGGCCACCTCCAAAGGAAGCCCGATATAAACAAGATGCAATAGCAATATATTGCACATGGTCGCGACAGTTCACTGACGGTAGAGCTTGTTATAGGAACCGATACTTCTCAGGGTAAGGGACAAATCGTCTCCAACATCAATGCCTGTCTCGCTGTTCAGGCTACCATCAAGTCCACTCTGGGTCCCTACGGCGGTGACCTATTGATGGTTGATGAAAATGGCCGCCAGACTATCACCAACGACGGTGCTACTGTCATGAAGGTTCGAAATGCTTGATAGACTATGTCTGCTATTGTTTCAATACTAATTGAAGAAAAGCTTCTCGATATCGTCCACCCCGCCGCTCGAATTCTCGTTGATATCGCCCGATCGCAAGACGCCGAGGTCGGTGATGGTACAACGTCTGTCGTTGTGCTTGCTGGTGAGATTCTTAAGGAGGTGAAAGAGCACGTCGAGCAGGGCGTTAGCTCTCAGATCATCATCAAGGGTCTGCGGAGGGCATCTCAGATGGCAGTCAACAAGATTAAGGAAGTTGCTGTCAGCACAAATGAGGCAAACCAGCGCGATACTCTCATCAAGTTGGCTGGCACTGCCATGACCAGCAAGCTCATCAAGCGCAATACCACTTTCTTTACCAAGAGTATGCAGACATACCCCTACCCGTATTTGATCATCAAGCTAACTAGTTATAGTGGTCGTCGATGCTGTTTTGTCACTCGATCAAAGTGACCTGAACGAGAAGCTCATCGGCATGAAGAAGATCCCTGGTGGTTCCCTAACCGACTCACTTTTTGTTAACGGTGTCGCCTTCAAGAAGACCTTCTCCTACGCTGGTTTCGAGCAACAACCAAAATCTTTCGACAACCCTAAGATCGTGTGCCTAAACGTCGAGCTCGAGCTCAAGGCCGAGAAGGACAACGCCGAGGTTCGTGTTGAGCAGGTCTCCGAGTACCAGGCCATCGTCGACGCAGAGTGGCAGATTATCTACAAGAAGCTTGACGCTATCCACAAGACTGGCGCCAAGGTCGTGCTTAGCAAGCTGCCCATTGGTGATTTGGCTACCCAGTTCTTCGCCGACCGAGACATCTTCTGTGCTGGACGTGTTGCCGCTGAGGACATGGAGCGTGTCGTGCAGGCTACTGGTGCTGTTATTCAGTCAACATGCTCCGACATTCTGCCTGAGCACCTGGGCACTTGCGGCAAATTCGAGGAGCGCCAGATTGGTGGTGAGCGATTCAACTTCTTCGAGAACTGCCCCGAGGCCAAGACCTGCACTCTGGTCCTCCGTGGTGGTGCCGAGCAATTCATTGCCGAGGTCGAGCGATCTCTGCACGACGCCATCATGATTGTTAAGCGAGCCATCCGAAACCACCTTATTGTTGGTGGTGGTGGTGCCGCCGAGATGGAGGTCTCAGCATACCTTCACCAGTTCGCTGACAAGAACATCCCCCACAAACAACAAGCCATTATCAAGTCCTTCGCCAAGGCTCTCGAAATTATTCCCCGCCAGCTTTGCGACAATGCTGGATTCGACGCTACCGATATCCTTAACAAGCTCCGTGTCGAGCACCGCAAGGGCCAGACATGGGCCGGTGTCGACTTCCAGAACGAGGGTGTTACCGACATGATGGAGCGATTCGTCTGGGAGCCCGCTCTTGTCAAGATTAACGCCATTCAAGCCGCTACTGAGGCCAGCTGTCTTATCCTCGGTGTCGATGAGACAATCCGCAACGAGGAGAGTGCTAAGCCTCAGGCTCCTGGTCAGCTCCCTCCAGGTGCTGCTCAGCGCGCTCTGCGGGGCCGTGGACGTGGCATGCCCCGGAGGTAAAGGCATAAAATGTAATGAGAGATGGAGAATATGATCAAGAGTAAAAAGGGGAATTTTACTTGTCCTGGAAACATAGACTTTTTATCAAAATTCAGGAATGGCGGTGTCGTGGCTAAAGAGCCGGAGGATCTGTATGATACCTAGACTTATCTGACCTCTAAAACTTGATGACCTCTATCCGTCACACCCAGAACATCAAATAGAATTAAACTGACAGGAATGTGACGGCAGCCTGATCTGTTTACATGCATTTACACCTGTTGACAGACCCGTGTTGAGAGTGCCGATTTAAATGTTTGACAACGATATTGATATATAGAACGCTAAGCTTATGCTCATGGGTCAAAGGAAATATATGTCCAAAAGTCGCACGCTTTATGCTTCAGTCCAACAAAACAGCAGCACAAAATCAACATCAAGAATCACCCCCCTGATCCTCCAAACCCAACATCATACAAGCTCCTTTCCTTGTGCACCAGCCCCTGGTGTTCCGTCTCACCAACGCCTATGCCGGCCATATTAACAGTCCCATTCATAACATTGTCATCATCTTGGTGATCTATCAACATTTCCAAGTCTTGATCCACAACATCTTGTCCTACATCTCCAGTCGCATTGAGCAATGCTTGGAAGTCAGCGGGTGAGTGGTATTGATCGAAGGCGCCGAGATCGTGTGATGAAGACTGGTTGATGATTTGTGGATCGATGGGTTGATATATGGAGTGGTCGTGTGGATGATGGCCGGTCGGAGGATCTTGAAGCATAGGACCGTGTGTGTGAAGTGGATGTTCTATGGAGCTGTTCTGGAGGGCGTGAGAATGTGCAATCAGAGAAATGTCAGCTGGGTTAGCATAAGGACTAGGCGTATGGCCGTGGTCTGGACTTGGTTGTGAAAGTGTCGGTATCATGCTGTGATCTTGCAAAGGCAGCATCTGAGTTGCAGACGGGCTGGTCGCTTGTACTTGATGTTCGTTCGAATCTCCCCTTACAGCTCCTAATCTCCTTCCACCGTGGTTATTTGACGAGGCGGTTTTCCGCGCACCACCAGGGTTAGGTGTCTTGCCAAGTTCCTTGCACTCCGCACAACTGCGAATGACATCGCTGACTGTTTCCTTGATACGACTCCAATGGTACTTCTCTGCAATAGTAGCGGTTGTCTTGTTGATACCGCCGTGCTGCTGGACATGCACTTGGCGGGCGATGTCAAATTGGCGAGTTGGATCCGATATCACCTCTTTGTCCTTGAGCATAAGTTTGTCACCCTCAAGAAGCTTATAATGTGTCGCTGCGCTCCGGAGCCTGCTTTTTTCAGCGCGGTCAGCGCCGTTCGGGTACTCGCCATACTTGAGGTAGAACTTGATTTTGTCGAAACGCTCTTCACTCACGAGTTCCTCGCTTTCGCGCGGTGACAGGTCCCGGCCGTATATGATAGCATCGATCAGTTGGCCCGGGTAGCTGCGAAGGTTTCCGCAACCCTTTACTCGGCCGATGCGCTTGAAGCCCAATGCATCCCAGATACGGCACGATGCCACGTTTGTCTCGTACACCAGGTTGAAGACGCTGTAGGTGTATCCCAGACGAGGAGCCCAGTCTAGATAAGCCTCGCCCATAAGGCGACCGACACCGCGGTTACGGGCGGCATCAGTGACCAGGAAACCAGCATTACACACATGGCTGCTGCGGCCGGGGTAGTTGGGCTTGATATAGAAGCTTCCCAGGCATTCGCGGGACCAATCTTTGCCTTCAACTACGTCCTCAGCACGTTCAACATTGCCAAGCAGCATGATAGCACCGAAGTTCTGGAACCAATAGGAACCAAATTTGTCGGCGGCGAAAGGCTCCATCATAGGATACGTATCGCCGCCTTCAATTTCCTTATTGATCTGGTCACATAGATAGGCGATCAGCGACTCCGGAACCTGATGTTTCGAGGCAAACGGGACGATAGTGGCCACTGTCTGACGATCACGAAGTGTGACCTGACGAGGGATGATATCGGCCGGAAAGCCGGGGCTGCTCGGATCCGGGTACGGAAGTTGACCGGAGACTCGGTAGATAGTGGGGCTCGCCGGATCATCCAGCATGGCCGGCATCTTGTTGGAGCAAGCCTTTATGCGGGGTTGGGAAAAAAGACAGAAAAAGAATTAGAAGAAGGATTTAATTGGAGGAGCAAACGTTTATGTCTATCAGCGAACTGTTAGCATTCAGATTCTCTTGTCACTTACAGCCTGTCCTCGCAGCCTAGGTGACGTTGTCTTACACCGAACCAACACCAACAAGACTGAAAGTGCAGAATGAGGGAGGAAACAATAGGATGCTGCATACCAATTCAAAAGCGAAAGCGAGGCAATTTATTAAGAGTAGCTCGGCTCAAAAGCTAAACCATTACTGGTGACTCCGTGGTTGTGGGGTGCGCGTCTCGAATACCGATCTCGCACCGAGCTCTCTCACTGAATCTTTTAGATTCTAGGTGTTTGTTGCAGTGCACTAATAGGTTTGTACTGTGCTGTAATAGCTTCTCCAATTCAACACACTGACCAGGTGGTAGTGACCTTGATCCTTGGCTGGAAGTGTGTAGGGTACTGAAAGCCCTGGATTTGGCTGTCTGGGGACCTCCACTGAGAACTAACTACAGCTGCGGGCAACTGTATGGGCTAAGATCCAGTAATAATATCCCCAATCAATACAGTAGTATCAAGTGCTCCGCTATGCAGACTGGCGTGGTGCAGTCCGGTTCAACTGGGCCTGTTTTGCTGTGGAATTCGTCGCGACTGTGCTGAAATGTTCTTTGGTGATGAGGGGAAATGCGCAGGGCAGGACCGGGGCTTGTCAAGGTGAGTCCTCACTAAGCTAAGGCGCGCCCCAAAATTTCATGGAGGCGGGGCAAGCAACTGGAGCTGGAGAAGAGGTAGCCACGACCTAGCAGTCAAAATGGGGCAAGTATTTATCCGGAGGCCACGCCGCAATCGGCCTAAGCGCATTGTATCTCTTCTAGTAACTCGACTTCAAAGCGATAAATGCATAGGTACATGTTATATATCCATATCAGCTTACATCGCTTCCTTAATCTATTTCTCCCATAGGCTATTATACAGCTTCAATATTGTACACAGCTTTTCTACTGCTTGCCGCTCTTGATATCGGCCTCGATAGCCTCCGCTGCATCTTTGAGTCCCGACAACTCCTCCTCAATGCTTGTCAGTCTCGAGTCGTGCGATGATGACTCGGCAAATTGAGTTTCAATTTGAGTCTCAACAACTACCTCAGAGACGACAGGCTGTTCAGACGAAGCAGCAGTTGACTCGATAGGCTTGGTGGTAGTCTGTGCCTCAGCCTCGATAGCCTCGGTGACAACCTTGAGGCCTGACAACTCCTCCTCAATACTGGCCAGCCTTGAGCTATGCGTCGAGCCAGCACCGTCAGCCTTAACATCTACCGAGGCTGTCTCTGCCATCATGTTGACCATCTCGCTCTCAGAGACCTCGGGCTGCTCTCCGTAGAATTGTTCCCGCAGAAGCTTCTGTTCTTCCTCATTGAAACCTTCCAAGTTGTGCTGCATCTGACCCATGACGTTCTTACGCTCAGCAATAGCTGCCTTTTTCTCACGGTTCATGTGCTGGACAATATCAGGGGGGTTCTGCCACGTCGATTTGTCCTTCTTAGCATCTGCCATACGCCGTTGGTAACCCCGTTGACCAGCCCGGCCTAGGACACCGCCCACCAAAGCCATAGCTCGTAGACTACCCAGATGTTAGCATGTCAAGATGTCCAATTTTTTCAGGATTCTTACCTGTCGTCGTTAGCGGGGATGGTATAAGTGACCCATGACGGGTCGACATTGGTGTCAATGACACCAATGGTAGGAATGCTCTTCAGACCACACTCATACAAAAGAGTGTAATTCTCAAGAGGGTTCAGGCAGACGACCAGATCAGGCATGAGGGGTCGAGCTGAACCTCTGTAGTTCTCGAATCCAGAAAGCTCCTTATCGTTGTGGTCTACAACCTTTGTACCGGCCATCTTTAGGATGACATCTCGGTTGGTGATAGCACCAGGAGTCCACTTGGTGAACAAGTGGCAAGCACCAGCCATATCAGCAGCCTGAGTAACAATCTCCATCTGGCCCTTTCGGTTGCCAACGAAGAGAATGAGACCAGCCTTGTAAGCAACCTCCTCCACTACACGGGCTGCTCGTCGAAGATGTGCCGCAGTGGCCTCAAGAGAGATCATGTGGACACCCTCACGCACACCATAGATGTATCGAGAGTTCGCGGGATTCCAGAGCGAGGTCTTGTGTCCAATATGCGTTTGCGAGGCCATCAACATCTCCAGAGTGATACCCTCGGGTCCTGGTGGATTGTTGACGAGTTGCGTAGGGATATATCGTTTCTTGAGTTCTGAACCAAGATGTCGTGTGTTGCGCTGAATACGCTGCCATTCCTTGTACTGCTGAGCAGGTGTCGCCGGAGTCGAAGAGTTCGAGATCTTGTGGGGTATTGTCCACGACGAAACCTTGTGCTCGTGCGCCGAGTTGGTCCTAAGGCTAAGGATACCGTCCTGCACAATTCGCTGCTTCTTTCGCGCCGCTGAAACAATCTTGGGAGGAGCGGAGGTGGGCTGAGAAGCCGTCCATTCCTTCACCTCAGGTGTGCCCTCGGTTTTGGAGGTGACCTGGGTGGACATTCGTCTGAGGAGGGATCTGGAGATGGGAGACGCCATTGTGTGGCGGCCTGAACCTGTCAGCTAAACAATCGCTATAGTAGCACCACAATTGACTCACAATGCCGCACGGGGGCGTTCCTCAGGATCATGGCGACGACTTGCAGATTACTCGACTATCGTGATGGTTGTTCGACAGTAGCCAAAATTTGGCTACGGCGTATAACCCGGGCGTACAGATTTTCCGGTCCGACTAACATCAACCTACACAATTCAGCTCAAACAATGACTACACAGCAATACAAGCAAATTAAGTCGATTAGATTTATTTAACAAAGAAAATTCAATTAGTCCTGCAAGGATAAGGGTAGTTTCTACTACCAAGCACTTCTTTCTCTTTCTGTATATCTACACTAAACAGCGCCCCGTCTTCATCATGTCGTTATGAGGAAAGTCAATGGTATCTTTACCGGCTAGTGAGCCTTGCAATAGTAAAGACACCCACAATAGTAACCGCCAATGTGACAATGGCGCCAGGGAGGATCAGCTCGTTAGGCACGCCGGCAATAAGCTGCTCCTCTTGTGCATGTGCATGTGCCACACGGCTCTTACGTCTCCGTACGGGATGTTCATCCTCCGAATCATCGTCTTCCTCTTCCTCCTCTTCGGGCCACCACTTACGGCGCTCGCGAAGACCAGCCCCGGTAGAGACTGAGGGTGTAGCAGGGTGTCTAGGGTCAGCTGCAGACACGGGAGGCTTCTCGGGGTCGTGCACAAAGAGGTCAACCTTGTCATGGTGAGCCTGACGGGCAAGGATGACGGCCTCGAGCAGATCATGATCAGCCGTGATTGAAATTGAGTCACCCTCGTCGTCCAAAAAGCTCATGGCAAAACCAGCACCGACAATCTTTCCGTCTTCTACGTGAGGCACTCCACCGATATTGTCCGCCTCGGCACCAAGTTTGGAGGCAATGGCGTGGACGAAAGCTTCAATACCTTCGGTGGCGGTAATCTTCATGCGGTGTACACGGCCGGAGGGGGCCTTGAACTTGAAAGGGAAGGGGAGGTCTTCAGGGAGTTGATGCTCAAGAACATCAGGTAGAAGGGAGCGGGGAGGCGATTCCATGCCAACGTGAGAGGCCGAATCTCCAGGAGCGACGCTATCGTTGATACGATCCCGAACCATATCCGGCGATGTAAGACGAGAACCCAAGTTGGTGTGCTGGGCTTGGCTGCCCTCTCCGGACATCATGGACTCAGTCTCGGCGTCGAGAGAGAGCCAGAACTTGTTCCAGGCAGGGCCCTCGTCGTTGTTGTTCGACATGGCATTGATCTGGTCAAGCGTAGCGTAGGTAAGCTTGAGAACATCGACCATACCAACGATCTCACCGCCATCGTTCATGACAGGCAGATTTAGGTAGTGACCATCTTGAAGCTTGTTAGCGGTGTCTCACAGAATACCTCAGGTTACTTACCATGCATCTTGCGTAGAGCCGCCTGAAGGGTCATGTCCATGGGTGCAAAGTCGGGGTGAGGGGTCATGACACGAACGACACTGCAGTTGGCGGGGTCCAGGCCAGGAGCAATGACTCGAAGAACGACATCCTTGCTGGTGAAAATACCCGTAATAGCACCTTGATCCTGAACTAGGACAGCAGTTGTACGGTTTTCCTTCATGAGCTGGGCAGCTTCTTTGACCGAGGTTCGCACGCTAACAGTGGTGGGGGGGACACCGTTAAGCACAGTTTCCAAAGTAGGCCCGGACATCTTGCTACGCAGAGCCTCGACGTACTGGATGATCTGCTGAGGCTGGGTAGAACCCAATTCGGACTGAACACCTTCGAGCGCATCGTAGAGCTTTCGGGAGGATGAGTAGGCACGCTCAAGCTTTTCCATAGCATCGTAAAAACACTTGGTGATATCCAGCACACCCGAAATATCCTGGTTCTCGTCCATAACCGGCAAATGTCGGAAACCCTTTCGAACCATGAGATCCAAGGCATCGGTGGCGCTGGTATCGGTTCGAGCGCAAAGAGGGTTCTTGGTCATAATTTCGGCAATAGTGACAGCTGAGGCCTTGGCACCAGCTCCCACGACACGGAACGCAAGATCCTTGGCAGTGAAAATACCAGCAATTCGGTCGTCATCGTCGGTAACCAGAACACAATCCTCTCGCTTTGCAGCCATCAACTGGGCAGCCTCGGAAACAGTAGTAGCAGGCTTGATCTGGAGCGCCTGACTGGGCTTCAAGGCAAGGACAGTTCCGGGAGGGGCTTTTCGAGAGTGGCGAGCTCGGCTTGTAAGATGCTTCTTCTTGGAGAGATCATTTTCGAGCTTCTTTCGGATGGCCTGAGCTAAAGGTTAGTAACCTTGTATGCAGTTCGAAGTTTCTCGAGGTATATATCGCATCGAGGATAGCGGGGAGAGGCATATCATGACGAACCTCATCACGTTTGCTCTGCTTCTGACGACTCGCGCTGTATGATGATCCAGTCTCGGTAGGCGGTGAGGGCTCGAGGACAGGACGAGGAATATTGGAATTACCGCTGGGACTGTTGGCAAAAGGAACCGCACCACGGCCCTTGTTGGGCGTACTCCTGTGAGTGTTGTGAGAATGTCCTGACATGGCGGCAGATGGAACGAGGACGAGACAAGAGGAGTCGGTCCGGCTTATCGTCGCAGCCCAAAGGACTATTGCTATTCTGTTTCGCTGTAGGCAAAAGAGGGTCGGCGGCAGGAAGATGCAATAAAAAGATGAGTTTCTGCCCTGGTTGGAAGGAACCTAGGAAAATCGAGCATCAGCCAATCGCAGTGGGCGAGATATTCTGCGGCTGGAGGAAATCGGGTGACTGTGTTTAAGGTGAGTGACTCTTCTAGCTCCAAGGATGGCGGTACGTCCTCTTGACCCCCCTGGACTTTCAAGGTTGTTGTGGTAACTCTTTTAGTGGGTGTTAACGCTGGAACAGATATTGACCAATCATATGTCTGTAAATAGCGTTTCACCGCTGGATCGGATAACTTCAAAGGGCACTTTTCTCCTCAAACGACCAACATGAAGTCTCGAATTTGATATACCATTCTTTTCAGGGATCTTAACTACTTTATGATATGCATCTCCGTCCCATTCATGACCCGCATATTTCGTATCTTGCTTATAGTTCATCGGGAGGATCCATCGTGACCCGAACTGCCTGCACATCATGGGCCCGTGCTATTATGCATCCCTCGATTTCTATACCGCCTGCATCCCTACCAACTAACTAGGTCGTAGTCGGTCATCGTGGCCGTGTATCAAAACCCTTCCAAACCCGAGTTGACTGGTGACGTTCCTCGTTCAGGTGGAGTGCCTTGTGTAAGAACAAGCTTTCTCTAGTTCTCCCTCCACCATGCGCATCTGCAGCCGTATAACACTCTGGACCTCGTAAGCTCCACTCCCATTTGACTTCAACCTGAGCCACGTAGACGGCAGCCGACAGTTGAGGCCGGAGAGGCGTCTTTCTTCTTGGGAAACTGCTTATACATGGTATCAAGAAAGGCGTACATGTTTTCCGAACCTCCAATATAATCAAGTGTCTCCTCGATTGTATTCTTCCATTCATCATTAAGATCCCCCTCGACAACGCGTTCGAGCAGCTCAGTCACAACGACAGCCATCTCCATGCCGCCAACGCAAGTATTGGCAAAATCTTCTGCTTCCGGCATACGACTTCACTCATGCCTCGAAGAGTTGTTGGCTTGTTGTCTTTGTTGAGGAGAGCAGGCCCAGCAGGCAAAGCAGAGCGTGGCTTGATGGGCGAACAGGTGATGAGATCCTGTTCCTCCGT
This sequence comes from Fusarium aywerte, assembly GCA_013186375.1. Taxonomy (NCBI): domain Eukaryota; kingdom Fungi; phylum Ascomycota; class Sordariomycetes; order Hypocreales; family Nectriaceae; genus Fusarium; species Fusarium aywerte. The sequence goes on along the minus strand of JABCQV010000505.1, from coordinate 15,361 downwards.
GGGATATGTTGTGAGATCTTGTTGGCCGTCAGCACTCCTGTAAGGTACAAGCAGACATTCATCGGGTTGGTCGAGAAGAGCCTTCACAGGGCCAGGATATGTCGTGATATATCCGTTCGAGAAGTACAGTCCTGCCCATGGTGCACTTCTCCCTGCGTCGGGGTCGTAGCCGGCTCTTCGGGCGATTGATCGGTTCATCTCCAAGTTCTTGCACTCCAAAAGATTGCGCCTCTGTGTGTGAGTTAGATCGAAGGCTATCTCATTTCCGTACAGCTGCAAGGCGCGCTCATATCCTCTGTAGGGAATACTTCCACCACCGGTTGCATCGGCTGCATGGTCAAGGCGCCTTAGAAATGCGCTCAAGTAGAGGGAATCATGATGCCGCTCAGGTGCATCGCATCCCTCGAATTTCAGTATGCCGTCATGCATCGCGTTCTTGATGAAATGAAACAATAGATGAAGAGGGGAGTTTCATGCTAATTACCAACAGGGAGCAGAAGGAAAGGAGAATGAGAAAGGGGGGGGAGGAGGAGGTGAAGGAGCGATGATGGAAGGATTGATTTGGCAGATTTTGTTTGTCAACTGCTAGACAGTGCCTTCCCGATCAAACAAAACTCGGTTTGCAGAATACAAGCAACCAATATAGTCCAACCTGCCGCAAACCAGTCACAGATTTCGTCTCTTATGCTCTCAATGGCCAGGTTTGCTAATGTGTCAAGGCTTTTACTGTCCTCAGTTTGGCAAACATAATGCACATACTATGATCGACGGCACAAAGAGAGCACATTGTTCAGTAATCAAAGTAAATAGTTACCTGCTTAGATATTCTGTAAGCACATGAACAAGACTAGATAGTTAAATCATGTTTTTATAGGAAAATTTTCAAAACTTTTCTTGCACTCTACGAGCAAGCCTAGAAAGAAAGTCGAAGAAGACTTGAGGCCTAAGCTTAGGGTGCAAAAAGCAGACAACCTAAAAGCTGACCTGAACTGTTACCAAATTAACAAGCAATTTGCCTCTTATACTGGTAGAGTTAAGTTTTCTGTCATCCCAAGGCATACACATACATGTCTTGGGCACTTCTCAACTGGTGTACCAATACATAGTAATTCTCACCGCAAACGACACAGCGGGTAACCGCACCAGGTTGGAGCAGCAACCCAGCGCTTATTACGTCTCTTGTATCAAATTTGATGGTATGATAGGGCCGACAGTCTTTTAGTCGACTATATATAAGAATATAAATAGATGAAGTTACTGATGTGAGATCCACACACTCGAGCTGGCCGTTGAACCGTTCTACTGACAGGCATTGAAGTTATAGATGGCGGCGCTAGAGGCGTCAGTTCCATTGGCGCGGGACTCGGTTTCCTCTGTGTAATGAGAAGAATGGTAAGATTGGTATGCCGAGTACGTGTCAATCTATCTCACAAGTCAGAGACTAATTGAGTCACCTTGCTTCAGGTACAATATCGCATCGTTTGGAAGTATAGGGTAACAACAATATCTTGCTAGGAAGCGGAGAGCAACAGCGAAAATTAAACTCTATATGATAAAAAGAACTTATGAGGCAATGTTAATTGGACCCAACAAACGGCCAAACGCCTCCATTAAAACTAATTGGAAGCAAGTACGATAATACGAAAGTTTATTGGTTTATTTATAAAGATGTGAATAGCTGCTGCAAGCAACTCTGAGCTCTAGTCGAAGAATGGTGTGGCTTTGATTTACAAAATTGAAAACCCAATTAAGAAATTAATTGAGAAAAGACCACGAGTTGAATTGATTCGACTAAAGATTCTGGTTAAAGACGGGGTTATAGGGACATCAGATGCCCAGGTCATTCCTTGTGCTGAAGAACGCCTCAGCCAGCCAAGCAACCTTAAGAGCTATGTACAGTCATGGACCAGGGAACCTAGGCAACCTAATGTGAATTGGATGATGGAAGTGGTGATTCTGACACAGCATATCGCCGTCGATTGTTTGGTTGGAACGCAAATACACGTTGGAGGTTTTCGGGGCGTTTATCACCCTCCAATGGGCCATGTTTACCTGGTATGGAGAGATGAGCATGGTTTCTGAGCTGACCAAGTTAGCTGAGACAGCTTAGCTTTGGAATCTTGTTGATCCTGAAACAAGACGTCATTACATCGGCTGCAAGGGTTGTTTTCTTGGCTACTCTAGCTATTGACAACTGTACTATAATTGAGACATGTGCTGGAATCCTAGGTTGTTATGGTAGCAACAGGGAATAAGGTACATTATGACGTTATTCCCGATGAGCGTGCTTAATTGTTTACCTTTTGTTAGTCTAGACTAATAGAGTTGCGTGTTGGAGTGCTGCAATGACTTGAGAAGCTAATCGAGTTTGAAAAAATAGTGGGAAAAGGCAACAAGGGGAGTCCCATTGAGGCCATCAACTCTGATGACAGCTTCAAAAACCTGAATGTCATGGATCGAGGGTACCATGGTGTAAGACGCTCGTCGTCCAGGTCACGTCTCAGAAGCTGGCTCTTCTCTTGGTCTTGGTATGATTAGCCGCCAAGCTACCTAAGCTAACATGTGCCGGGGTGATATCAAGTGGGTGGGCTGAGTGTGAGTCTAGGTGAATCTGGATCTGGTGTGCCACAGTCGTTGCCCATGGTGATCAGTGGATGTTTACATGATTGTGCACCTGCCTAAGTAGATCTGAAGGTCGACCCCAAAGATCCAAGCTACCCACACTACTCTTCTCGTATCTAGCACCAAAGCTACATACTCCATACATATTGATATTGAACAAACAATCGCTTGCGCATCAATTGTATCTATCGCATCCATCTATCTCATCTCTATCCTCAGGAAGAGCTCGCATCTCAACCAAGAGAGTACTTCCGCAATCACTACCAATCGCCTTGAAAGAGGCGTAACTACATCACCACTTATACCGCAAAGTCGACTTCGACTGATAACGACAACACACTTCCACTAGCCCGGCGCTCTGTGCTTGCGCTGCGTGAGGTAAGTGATTTAGAAGGGGAAAAAGTCATTATCAAAGTCAATTGACTTATCAATGGTTGTAGTTTCGGACCTATAGGTTCCATCGACAACTTAACGACCGACGACAATTCAATTCCGGACTCCCCTTGCGACAAAATGCTGTCCAATCCATCAGGACTCCACGCTCGTCAAAAGCAGCATCGACGTCAAAATTCGACACCGACTGCTTTTGAGGGCGCCAAGATCCCTAATCTGCCAACTACACAACGACAAACCGCACACCGACGCGGCCTCAGTCTCGATATCCGAAGACAACACAGCACAGCATCACCAACAACGACAACAAGGCAGAAAAACATGGTAAGTACGAATACTAACAGCACAGGATTAGCCAATTATCCGCAGCATAACGTACTGCGAGAAGCGCAGCAGCAACGCATACAAGCACGCCCGGGCACACAGAACCCTTACGCCAACTTGGCTTCTAGTGGAAGTGAGAACTATCTCATGTCACCTCATGGAACTCCTCAGACACAGCGATTCGACCCGTCCTGCTTTGACCCAAACTCACTTCCCTTTGACCCTTACACCGCAGAACTCAACGTGATGATGAGCAAAGGCCAACAAGCTGGCTACGGCGACAACTTGTCAGGAGGTAAGGAATTTGAACTTTTTAACAATGACAGTGCTCTTTCGACTCCCACCTTTATCAACTTCCCCTCTGAGGGGTCCTCCGCCCAAGGTTGGGCTTCTGAAGGTGACACCTCCAGCACAAGGAGGACCTCGCGGAGGATAAGCGGCGGTATCTTGGACCGTGTCAACAAGTTTGAGAATTTGGACTCAACAAGACCAGCAACCCCCCCAAACCAGAACCAGAACCAGGGCCAGAACCAGAACACACATAGTCAGTCCTTCGACTGGACGATGCCACTGGCCACGACCACTAACCTGGAGAAAGGTTACTTTCCCCCTACGCCAATGGAGACTCCTCACGACCGATTGGCCAAGGACGAGACCGTGCCAAGTCGGTTCGCTGACGGCTATGATGAGTCTTTGGAAGAGACTATCAAGCCCGTGAGGAACCGTGGAGGAAACCGAAGGGCTCAGACCATCTTCCAGGATATCAGACAACAGTCTGAGCATGACATTTCCGGCCAAGGCCGAACAGACTCTACTCCCGAGTCGTCCTTCAATGGATTGCCAATGTCGACTCCCGACTACATGAACATGAATAACTTCAACAACGAGTTCATGAAGATCGAGAACGACTTTGGTCGTCAAGACATGCACGGTCTCGGTGTTAACCACCAACTACCTCAACACTCCACCCCCAACGCCTCCCAAGTGACACAATTCATCGGCTCTTTCGACAACAAGCCTGATCTCAGACCTTACCCCACCAGTGCTCATTCCATCTCCGGTACTCCTTCACAAACACCTTCTCGCCGCCACTCTCCTCATCGCCGAACAGAATCTGTTGCTAGCATCGCGAGTGCTGCCAGCATCGCCAGCATCAACATCGAGGAGACTAAGACGGAGACTGGTGTCACTCAGGATGAGATCGCTCAATTCATCAGTGGCCCTGATGCAGGCGACGGCAAGTGGACATGCACATATGAGGACTGCGGCAAGAAGTTCGGTCGCAAGGAGAACATCAAGTCACACGTCCAAACTCACCTCAACGACCGTCAGTACCAGTGTCCCACATGCAAGAAGTGCTTCGTCCGACAACATGACCTCAAGCGACACGCCAAGATTCACACTGGAATCAAGCCTTATCCATGCGAATGCGGAAACAGCTTTGCTCGCCATGACGCACTCACCCGACACCGTCAACGAGGCATGTGCATTGGCGCTTTCGACAATGTCGTACGCAAGGTCGTCAAGCGAGGCAGACCCCCCAAGAAGAGCCGTCCTGATATCGAAACCCGCATGGAAAAGTCTTCGAGAACACGCAAGAAGAACATGTCCATCAGCTCAATGTCATCCTTCTCTGCATGCTCGGACAGCTCAGCTGTCAACTCACCAGAACATTTCATGCTTGATGACATGATGGACATTGGAATGAGTTCACAAAGCCAGAACCTTGCCGCTGTCTCTTCAGCACCTATGACCGGTCTCACTGCTGCAGCTCTCCAGGAGTATGCCTCTTCCCCTTCTGCTGTCAGCGCTCACTCTTACGTCTCCCCTGAAGCCATCATGGACGGCACCCCCATGCATGTTGGGTCTCCTGCCAAGAGCGCCGCAAGCCAATACAACACTCCTCCTGAGTTGTCACAGTCATCTTCTCCCCCAGCTACCCACTTCTTCGAGGTCGAGCACAACAACTCAATGAACACTGACGACCTGACCGTACTCCCCGGAACAACCACTTACGTGACTTCGGCGACCATGGCTGCCACCCTCCCTCTGGGAATGAGCAGTGCGGACGAAGACATGCTGCTGCAGTTCGCCAACGATAACGGTCTTATCCAGCTAGACCGTGATTCTCACATGCTCGGCATAAGCAAGTTTGAGGACGACGACTTTGAGAACGGCATGTTTGCGAACAACAACGACGACGTATTTTTTGGCAGCAACTAGTTTGTGCACTGCGCCTTGCTTTTGTTATTGTTTTTATCTTTTACTCAAGCGGAAAAGCCTTTCGTAACTTAATCAGCGATGGCGTACTTTGCTTTTGTTTATACATTTTGCTTTGGATAATACTTGCCAGTTTGCACTTTATTCTCCGCAAGCAACAACCCGCGTGGCATTTCTATTATTATCTGCTTCTTTTCATCACGACGCTCACGCTCACGCAGCCACGCATCGATTCATTTGCAACGCACAACACCAAGTTATGTCTTGTCATGTACAACACGATATGGGAGATTAAGACGGTCACAAAAAGGCACGGGGTTTGGACTTTTTCATACTTGGGACCTGGGGTTCCCAACATGGGCATCAGGGTTTTGTTTTTCAATCAAACGGCGGAACAGGCGAATGGATATGGGAATTCTTATGACTTTTGGGAATTGGAAATTGGTAGAAAGCAAAGGTCTCAACGCGGTTGGGTGTCGTACACCCTTTGGGCCGCCTGGAGTTTTTGAGTTGAGGCTTTTGCTTTTTTTTCTTTGGTAGATGGATTACCAATGGGATATTCATTGATGATTACTACTTTGTGCCACTCGATGTATATGTTGTTGACCGTTTGTAACAAACGTTGATAGATTCGTAGGACTGCTATCCATATAACTTGCTTATGTTTACCTCTTACTATTGTTATTCTCTTGCCAGCTCACTCAGTTGCCTTAATCGCTTGACACGGACGAATTGTTGATTGCGTTTCTTCTATTTTCCTTTTCACCTTGGTGCGTAAATGTTAAGGAGCCAGCGTCTCACTATTCTCCACTCATGAGACGCAGCCACCTGTCGATCACGGCTCAAGCTTCTCAATACATCAACTAAAATTCCACTTCATCATAACTTTTATTCTGTCTCTACTGCAACGTCACAATCTAGACCGGGCAGTCGGCTGTAGGACCGTTTTCCCGACGCTGATTGACCATGTTAACGCCTACTATCGCCGTCAAAACCGGCTTTCTTTACGCTGCTGGAAATACCCCAGCAACCAGCTTGACACGCTGCGTTCCTCAAGGGCAGAATGTCGATATCTTGTCGCTAGGATGCGGTGACTTGCGCAACATTCTTTACACAACGTATCTCGAGAAGGGATTTCGTATGTCCTTGCCTAGCCGTTTACTTACCCAGTGACTGACCTAAGCAGCCCAGAGAAAAATTGACATCACATGTTGTGATGTTGCAGAGAACATCATCGGTAGGTAAATTATCCTGTAGTAAAGCTCTTCCAAACCGCTGACTAAACGTAGCTCGCAATGCCTTCTTTCTGGTTTTCCTTCTCGACGAGGACTGCAAACTGAGCACAGAGCAGCTCTGGAACGTTTACTACCATCTTTATGTTGATGAAGAGACTGCTGCTGCCGTGCTGCAAACAGCCACCAAGCTGCTGACCATATCCAAGTCCCTCGATGACTGGAACGCCAGCGATTATGGCACATCTATCAAGTTCTGCGATGCCGACACTCTTTCAGATGTCCGACGTGTCTGGTCAATCATCAAGAATGCGGCATCTAAGTGCCAGTCAGGGGAGTACATGGAGACATTCCAGCAGAAAGTCAAGCCGTCCAAAGACCATCACGATGAGATATTTGGCAAAGGTGGCGTCAACATCTCGGCTATGCGTTCTGCGGCACCCCTTTCTCTGCAAGCAGGAACAAAGCTTACAGAGATGTCTGCACAGTACTGGAAAGAGGGTACAGTCACACCACGACAGGCCACGGACAAATCACCGAATCCACTCCTCGTCAGCCTTCTTTCCGAGGACAGCCTTCTGCATTATGGAAGTGACCCCATCATGGGCTTCCATCTGGCTACTGCTTATGCTCCCCTCCTTGACGGATCTCCTCTTGAGCCTAAGGGTTCAGAACAAGATTTTGCCGCCTCAGCTGCCGCCAAAACCCAGTTCAATGAGTGGATCTCTGCTTTCAAGTCATTGAAAAAGAACCTCAGTATTCGCTTTGCGGTGGCGGATGCGTTATCTCTTTGCCATAGCTTTCAGACCGCCCAAGCAACAGGAAAACCAGCCAATCTCTACCGACGAACCTGGGACTCACGACCATTGATTCTGAACCCGAAGGAATATGGCAAGGGTGGTGTAGGGCCATCGGCTTTCGATATGATCGATACATCGAACCTCAGCGACCACATCGGAGCTCTCAATATCCTTGTTGCGGCAGGGCCTCTGCTAAAAGATGAACCATGGGCGTCGCTATTAACTGAGCTGCTAGTCAAACCTGAAAAGTCCAAGGATAATGCTCTCGAAAAGCTTCTCTGTGGCCATGCACCCACCATTTCTCTGCTGCTTGGGTACAGCCCTGTGCAGTATTGGACTAACGCCAAGGTGGAATCTCACGTCGATGAAATACTCCTCGGCCTAATGAGCCAAAATGAAGGAGAAACGCAGACGCGCAATCGGTTGGCTTGGAAGCGGAACACTCATTTCTCAGATCAGGGTCATCATGGGAAGCTCTACATCGACTCTAAGCAACTTACCAAGTTGCTTTCTCCGCTCTACGACTACATGTTCGCAGCTGAGAACATATCCAAGGCCGAAGATATGGATCAGAGATTATCCTCTTACTCTTATTTCATTCGTACAAGCTTTGCCGCTATGCTTAAGATTGTCATGACACGAGTCGCAACCGAATGGCCTACCATGTGCTCAGCATTAATCGACTCTATTGCTCAAGAACATCGCTTTCTACTGGCCAGTAACGGTATGCAAGACTTGTGTCTCCAACTCCATCTCCACAGTGTCAATACCGAGCCATGGATCATACAAGAGAGCAGAAGTATCCCCGAAAACGGAGGCTTCAATCGTTGGAAGTCACTCCCGCCAGCAGTCGCTGTCACAGTAGTTATCCCCAGAAACGCTGTTGCTAGGCTGTATAAGCACAAGGAAAAAGACTTTAAACTAGCATCGCCACCACTTGTTGGATCCGTGCGGTCTAGCCATAATGCGACAGAAGCATGGCAAAACATGTTTGGCGATGTCCATATTGCCTTTGGGCATGTCGAAACGAAGAAGATGCCCGACGATGACGACTTTAAAGTAACCATCGAAAGAGATCGGGCTGGCTGGGAAGGAGATTCGCCCCTTATTGCATCTTTCTACGTACCTACTTCAACTCTGCAGAATGAACCAAAGTCGGCATTGGTAGGACTGTGTGTTCCACCAACGGGGCAGAACTCGGTCATTTTTGGATCTGTCCTTGGAATGACCATGACTGTATTTGAGACTCGAATCGATGATAGGTCAAACGTGTTTGTCTCCAAACACCTGCCCGGTCAAGACACATATCCTGTCCTGTGCGCAGCTGTAAGACCTCTTGACAACGTGGTGAATCAGGGCCAGAATGACAAGTCCACAAAGATGCTGCTTGACATACCACCATCTGAGTCTGTCATAACTACAATCACTGGTCATTTGGATATTACCTCGAAAAAGGGACGGGACCTGCTCAAGGAGAAGGTTCCAATGGAATTCCGTCTACAAAGCCCCTTTGTCGTCAACATCGTATTTGGAAAAGACGAGCTTGTTTGCCCTCTCAAATTTCCAGTGCCTATCACCAAAGATGGAATCAAATCACGAGTTGCTCGAGCAACAGGTTACATTGAGTTGATAGCACCACTCGCAAAACCGGCCAACTCTCCGGAACTGTTAGATTTCCTTTACCCCTCAGCAATCTCTTCGTCTGGTGTTCCGGCGAGTCTGAACATGCCTCATTTGAATCTCGATAATCTCCCAGTTCTTGACCTGGAGAACGAGGATAGAAACCGGTGGATGACTACCTTAACGTCGCTGATGTTCTCATCTCGAGAGAAGCGCCTTCGTACTGTGCGTGACGAAAGCGGCATCTCGCATGACCCGGCAGTGAACTTCAAGGAATCCGTCTTCACTATGTTCATGATTGCCTCAGGTTTGCAGGGTGGTCAGACGGGTCTGTTCGCTATCAACCATCCTAAACGAGGAGGTATCCATATGCTGGTATTTGTATCAGCCATCAGGCTTGATGGTGACGCAGCCTCTGTTATCCTTGATGCAGCTGTCATTCCGTTCACGATGGATCTTGTCACATCTGGCCGAATGGAGTCCTTCCTTCTCATTCTCAGAGAACTTGAGTGCGGTAGCGTCGGCGTGGACGACGCGGAACTCGACCTGTGGAAGAAGGCTCTTCCTTCTATGGCAGAGCGTTGCCGTACCTGGTCTCACGGCAAGAAGTGTGAATACAAAAGGAAGGGAGCCACCATACCATTGAGCATCAAGGACGGCGAGCAAGTCCTGTGCTCATGCGGAAACGGTCGCCTACCTGAAAAGTTCGTTTCACTTCCTGAGTGGGACAATGCAGCACCGAATGCCGTTCGTATCGCAATTAGCCCGACCTATGCTGTTCCATTCAATGAGGAGGTCGTAAACCCTGCCGAGCTCCCCAAGATGGGAACTCCGGTCACTCGGGTAGAGCGATGTAGAAGCTGCGGAAAGGCAGAGAATGAAGAGGGAGTAACGCTCAAGAAGTGTTCACGTTGCCAAAAGGTCAAATACTGTTCTGGTGAGTGTCAGAAGAGGGATTGGAAGAAGCATCGGGCGGAATGTAAGTGAGTAAATTGACTCGAAAAGCGATGCATATATCGGCGTTGAGGGTAGTATTTAGCAGGGGGTTGAGTGTTGAATTGTCTAGTCGAGGGCTACTACCTAGTCTAGAGGTGAAGAACAAACCAAATGAAAGAAGAAAGAGCACGAAATTTGGGTCTCATTGAGTGCTACGTGCAGTGATTTTAAATGAAAAGAATCCAAAGTGTAATCTCGACATGGGAATTATTCGAATCATATAGACTCATACAGCGGATTGATTGGACTCTCACCGAGCCCCTCCATAGCCTCACCTCTTATACACCGACTGGTCGCCCCACACCGCCTTCACCCCTTGGAGGGCAGGAGGGGCAGAAAAAATGTCCCAGCCTAGCCTGTCCGCTATTGCCTGTTGACCAGCTGGTGCAAGCTTGTGCGATTACGAAATCGCGAAACCTCCAACACCAGCACCGCTTTTTCAAGCCTCGACTTTTCCGATCTCGACTATAGCCATCGTGCCAAAAGCAGAGATCTAAAATCATGTCGGCTGCACAACTCCTCAACCCCAAGGCCGAGTCCCGAGTGCGTCGAAACAAATACCCCCCGCAGACAAGTGGCCTTGCAGCCTGCTAACCCCGTTGTCGCAGAGGAGGGGCGAAGCTCTTAAGGTCAATATCAGTGCTGGTGAAGGCTTACAGGATGTCCTCAAGTCCAACTTGGGCCCTCGAGGCACCATTAAGATGTGAGTTTCTTTTTTGGACTTGGATATCAATGCTTAAAACTAACCATTTGTTAGGCTTGTTGACGGTGCGGGCCAGGTACGGTTACCTATCAAAATGCCCTTCGACGACCCCTAAACTGACCGATACCCTCAGATCAAGTTGACCAAGGATGGAAACGTCCTTCTCCGTGAGATGCAAATACAGAACCCTACCGCCGTTATGATTGCCCGAGCAGCGACCGCTCAGGACGATATTTGCGGTGATGGAACCACCTCAGTCGTTATGCTGGTCGGCGAGCTTCTCAAGCAGGCAGACCGTTATATCTCGGAAGGATTGCATCCTCGAATCATCACTGATGGCTTCGAGGTCGCCAAGGTTGAGGCTCTCAAGGTGAATTTCGCATTCCTATACGTTGGACCCCTAGCTAAACGTTGTAGTTCCTTGACTCTTTCAAGCTCGCTAAGGAGGTTGACCGAGAACTCCTCCTCAGCGTCGCCCGAACTTCGCTCACCACCAAGCTGAACGCCACTTTGGCCCAGAAGCTTACCCCCGATATCGTCGATGCCGTTCTTGCTATTTACCAGGAGCCCGCAAAGCCCGATCTGCACATGGTGGAGATTATGAAGATGCAGCACCGAACAGCCGCCGATACTCGCCTGATTCGCGGTCTGGCCCTCGATCACGGTGCTCGTCACCCAGATATGCCCAAGCGACTCGAGAACTGTTACATCCTCACTCTCAATGTCAGTTTGGAGTACGAGAAGACTGAGATTAACTCGAGCTTCTTCTACTCTAGCGCTGAGCAGCGTGATAAGCTTGTTGAAAGTGAGCGCCGCTTTGTCGATGCTAAGCTCAAGAAGATTGTCGACCTCAAGAAGGAGCTTTGCGGCAATGATGGAACAAAGAACTTTGTTGTCATTAACCAGAAGGGTATCGACCCCCTTTCTCTTGACGTCCTCGCCAAGAACAACATTCTTGCTCTCCGACGAGCCAAGCGAAGAAACATGGAGCGACTTCAGCTTGTCTGCGGTGGTGTTGCTCAGAACAGTGTCGATGACCTGTCTGAGGATGTTCTGGGCTGGGCTGGTCTCGTTTACGAGCAGACTCTTGGAGAGGAGAAGTTCACCTTTGTTGAGGAGGTTAAGGACCCCAAGTCCGTTACTCTTATGATCAAGGGCCCCAATGCGCACACCATCGCTCAGGTCACAGATGCTGTCCGAGATGGTCTGCGAAGTGTCTACAACATGATCGTCGACAAATCTGTTGTTCCTGGCGCTGGTGCCTTCCAGGTTGCTTGTGCTGCCCACCTCAAGAGCGATGCCTTTGGCAAGACTGTCAAGGGTAAGGCCAAGTGGGGTGTTGAGGCTTTCGCTGATGCTCTTCTCATTATTCCCAAGACCCTGGCCGCCAACGCTGGTCTTGACATTCAGGATGCTCGTAAGTTCTTTTTTTCTTTAATTGAATAAACACAACAACTAACTTTTTGCAGTTGCGGATATGCAAGATGAGCACGCTGACGGCAACGTCGTCGGTCTCAACCTCGAGACCGGTGAGCCCATGGACCCTGAGCTGGAGGGTATCTTCGATTCTTACCGAGTTCTGCGAAATTGCATTGCTTCTAGCTCAAGCATCGCATCTAACTTGCTTCTATGTGACGAGTTGTTGAAGGCTCGACAGATGGGCAGAGCAGGCGGGCCTGGGCCTGGCATGGATGGACCTAGTGATCACATGTAGGAGATACCACGTTAAAATGAGGCTAGACAAAAGGCTCTGGGACGTAATATACACCATTGCGATTTCAGTTTACGATTCCAAAATATTTATTGTGATACATTAATACTATTTGAAGAATTCATGTTAGGGAGTTGTAGTTGGGCTCTGACGGCGGCGCTAAGCCCCGCATTCTCTCAGAGCCTTTGAAAGAAAAAAAATATTTACCCCACCATCATCGTCCAGCAGTCAACCCTATCAATATCAGTACCATGGCTTCCTACGATTCTGATTCTTCGGACGGTGAGTTCGAGGAGACCAATGTCCTTCTCGGATATGCCTCTAAAGAAGCCGACGAAGATACTGTTAGCAAACTCGGTGGTCGCCCTGTAAGTTTTTGACCTGTCCCGCACTAGACAAACTCATGGTTGCTAACAATTAAGTCAGGACTGGCTAGATGACAACGCTCCCAGCGCAGCCTACGCACGATGCAAAGTTTGCAAGGACTTCATGGCCTTGATCCTTCAACTCAATGGAGAACTACCCGAGCGATTTCCAGAACATGAGCGACGACTTTATGTCTTTGCGTGCAGGCGACAGACCTGTCGGCGCAAAGAGGGTAGCATTCGTGCATTGAGAGGTGTACGAGTGTGGAAGGACGAGACACCCAAGGAGCCTAAAGAGGGGAAGAAGGAAGAGGAAGAGAAGCCAAAGAATGATGGGCCTGGTCTAGGCGAGACTTTGTTTGGTTCAAAGGGCTTGGGAAGTGCTTCCAACGCAAACCCTTTCGCTAGCAATGCCAACCCTTTTAGCAGTTCCAGTTCTAGCAACCCCTTCAGCACTGGAGCTGCCAACCCCTTCTCTTCTTCTACTTCACAACCTGAGCGGGCCAAGCCTGCATCTCCCGAGCCAGCAACCACCTCCCTCACAAAGACCTTTGCCGAGTCGCTCAACATCAAAGATACCCCGGCGACACCACCTCCGCCTTCAGAGCCCTGGCCCGCGGAGGATGCCCAGGCACAACCTTACCATACTCTGTACCTCGCCGATGCCGATTTTGAGACCTTGGATCCCACACCAACAAATGTACCTGCCAACGCCCGTCTCGAGGATGCCGACGCCGCGGAGCCTTCTATAATCGACCGTGAAGCTTTCGAGTCGTCTATGGATGCCACGTTCCAGAAGTTCGCCGATCGTCTGGCGCAAAACCCCGAGCAAGTTATTCGATATGAGTTTGCAGGCGCTCCTCTGCTGTACTCAAAGAAGGACGCTGTTGGTGAAGCTGTTAACAGGGGCGCTATTCCTCGATGCCCTAACTGCACAGCGAGAAGAGTGTTTGAGGTGCAGTTGACGCCAAATGCTATTGCGGAGCTTGAGGCCGACGATATGAGCTTGGAGGGCATGGAGTGGGGTACCATTATTGTTGGCGTGTGCGAGAAGGACTGCTCTCCTAGAGGAACACCAGTTGGAGAAGTTGGATACCAAGAAGAATGGGCCGGCGTACAATGGGAGGAACTGTCCAAGGGCAAGTAGATATTTTGGACATATTGGAAAATAAATATAGCGAGACATCAAAAGCATTATAAGCAACGGCACATAGTCTCATGGTCCACGTGAGCCAATACGATATATCAACAAATCGCAAAGTTCTATAAATCTCTAGATCCTTGGATTGCTCTGGAATGACATGTCCGATTAAACGCCTAGATTTTTGTAATGCCCCGCCATGCGAGCCCTTCCTAACCCTTCCACATCATGAGCCGTCATGTCCGAATTCCATGAAATGGGGGGGAAGTGCGCGAAAAATCCCCTTTGATCCGCTAAAACTCTCAAAAAGCCTAAACAGTGTCCTCCCACGACCGTCGGAGCACCCTGGAGAACTGCTCGACATTGACGTCCTCACGGATCTCAGCCTTCTTGGCCTCGTTGTCGGGGTTTGAAGGAACCTTGACGTTGCCGTCGGCATCGACAGTCCAGCCGCAGACCTCGGTGACGAACTTCTTAGTGGCGTCCTCGTTGAGACCGAGCCATGACTCGAGATGGCTGATCTGGATCTCGCGGAAAGCCTGTGAAACAAGGAGGGCGATGCGGTGACGGACAACGTCCTCAAAGTCAGGAATGTCGGCAATCAAATCGGCGACCATGTCGTCGTCGAGGTCGGCCCAGAAACGGGAGTATTGGGCACCCTCAAGTTGGCTGTTGAGGGATCGGAGTTTGGTGATAGCATCGCCGAGGTCGCCAGTGACAGCAGCGGAGGGGTTGATGAGGTGGAGAGCGAGAGAGAACTGCGCGGAGGGGAACTGGGTCATGGTCTTGACTAGGATGTTGGTGATAACCTCATCCTTGATGCGGTCAGGGTTGAGCTGGTATCTGGGAAGGAGTTAGCCTCGAGTCGAGGAGGTGAAAGCAGAGTAAGTTGGAGTATTGGGCATTTCAGTCGCACTAATAATTGACTTCAGGTGCAGCCAGGTTGAGAACAACCCGCCGACATTAGTCAGGTAATAGGAAACGTTGACAAACGGTCATCATATAGAGCCCGTATTATGGAAAAAAAGCAACGAAGAGCGGTACACTCACAGCTTCAATAGTGTTCGGTTGGCATTGCAGTCAGTGAACTTCTGCTCGCATTGGTCCTGGAGGTAGGTCTCAAGAGCGCCGACAGCCTCGGGGTTATATCTTTCAAGTCCATTGATGATGGACGAGATCTCTTGGGGTCTCTCTGGCGGATCTTCTCCGTTCATGGTGGCGGTATATAGAGGGG
>JABCQV010000503.1:0-18765 GCA_013186375.1 Fusarium aywerte | reverse complement strand
ATATTATACCTTTAGCTTATTGCCCTATTGGCTTTAGTATTAAGACTAAAAAACCTAATATTAGATTTAATAGAATAAAGCTCTAATTTAAAATCTAATAAAATGCCTATTAAATATTCCTATAATATTTAGCTTAAATTACTTTTAATAAATATAAAAAGAATATAAATATAACTACAGTTAATAGGACAGAGGCTATATAATAAAGTATAAAGACTAAAAAAAAGTAAAATACCTTTACTCTATTAACCTTTATACCTAATATAATTATCTAAAGATATTTATAGCACTTAATTATTATAATACTATAAGATTAACAGATAATAGTCTGGTAAAGTATTGGCATTAGGAATATATAAAGTATAAAGGGTATCTATTAGATCGTATATATATTATATCTTCTATAGCAATAGGTCGAATGTATATATTGGCCCCTTGTTTGGAAGATGGTCAGTACTGGATGGCCTGTCCCCTCGTTATAGTGTTAAGATGGATCCTATGTATCATACTTCAATTACCCAGAGCGATCATATATCTGTAAATATCTCATCCAATCCCCTCTAAAGCGAGACACTTCAAGCGAGTCTCCTAGTCGACCTTTTGCGTGAAAAGGCTGACACATATACATGTTGGACGCGGTCAGGGACGGCGTTAGTAACCACTGATGATCTAATGATGATCAACTTGATTGTCTCTACACCCTTAAGTATAGCTACAGACATAGTTTTGAAAGACAGGTCCTCGTTCTTATTCAAAACCTCCCCTGTATTATCTTTGAGTCGCGTGCACAATCTGTGGCAAACCATCAAACGATGATACTGTTGACATGAAATGTCAACGAGCCGTACTTATGTCACTGTGGTGTTCCAAATGTTGCCAGTCTGTGCTCGTAGTAGATCCATCAATGTCAAACTTTTCCGTCGCGCAGGTTGCCATTGTTGTGTTTATTGTATACCGCTATTCCACCACCATTGAGGCAAGACAGGAACCCGCTCCTAAGGTCTTCATTGCGGCTCTTAGAATACGCATAGGTGCATCACGCGACATTTGTCTCTACCCTTTTCAAGGATAACGTGCGAAAACAGAGTGAAGTCCACCTTGAAGCCTCGCAAAGCAAGCAGCTATGTATAAATCAAATAAAGGATCTGACGCATTTTAATCTGGGAACAGACGATCAATCAGAGTTCATGTCTGGCGAGTCTAGAGTGCTTGGATATTTTGTCTCTAAGCTAGCATAGGCTTAAGAAAATCTCCAATACGACGTATAAGTCATTAATATCTTAGCTTCCCTAAAAGACTACACTACCTCTTGTCCCAATCTGTAGACTCTGTGATAATCTATACTTTCCCTTGTCGGACCCACGTATCGCTAAGGTATGTTGTTCTTGGACAGCACTTATTCTGCGTAACCCAGGACGTCCATTTGACGACGACTTGGGCATGTGAGTCCAAGCCGCTATATCAAGCTACCAATGCGGCTTTGCTTCTACTGCTGCTAAGATATGTCATGGTTATTCAATTTGGACGACCTGTATCTCAATCAACTAAGACTTCAAAATGTCTTTAACCGAAACGGCACAATCACTCCGAATTGGTCAGCATTGGTGCCTGAAAACGCCAATGATACGGAGCCACGTGTTGAGTCGAATGCGAGACATGACTTACTCTATTAGGAGAATACACATGCATTCGTTATCCCTTATGATGTCTAATTCTACATAAGTCTCACGAGCTAATTCCCCACATTCTTCTCTTTTTACATTCAGCAGTCGGCACACAATGAATGAAGAAGTAAGTAATGTGCCAACCTCAGAATATGTGTTATCCTTACTAAGTGTTTCTTCTTATAGAAACTTCAATTCATGCTTGGACCTTGCCTTTCAA
This sequence comes from Fusarium aywerte, assembly GCA_013186375.1. Lineage (NCBI taxonomy): Eukaryota > Fungi > Ascomycota > Sordariomycetes > Hypocreales > Nectriaceae > Fusarium > Fusarium aywerte. Next base: position 16,881 of record JABCQV010000503.1, on the reverse strand, counting down.
AGGGCAAGGTAAGGCGATCGAGCAAAGATACCCCAGCGTAATCCGATTGGAGTTAGACAAGCAGTCCCAAAGACAACTGTCCGACAGTATAGTTCTGAAGAAGAGAGTGAAGACACAGCAAAAGAATATTATTAACATGGTACAAGTCTCTTCGATAGGGAAATAAAAGTCTATTAGCGGCTTCAGAGCCTCCAGGGCAGGTATAGTCCAAAGCTCTATGGCATTGGATACTTGGATGGCACCGGGGCGCTCGTCTTATCCGATAGGGGTGGTATTAATTTGGAAGACGAAAAGATGCATTGGATGGATAGGGACAAACTGGCGAAATCTCTTAAGATCCCCCTTGAGACAATCAGGTTGGCAGGTGTTAAGCTTGGGGATGCTTTACCTAAAAATATGCTGTATTGCGAAGGGGATTTTAAGATAGTGGATTTTGAACATGCAGTTCTTAATGAGAAGGAGGAAGAGGTTGATAAAGACGAGATGGATGAGGATGTTGATCTTTGGGTTAAAGGTAAGCGTCGGACCGGAACACCTCTCGACAGAAGTCGGTTGCCGAAGCCCGTAAACTGGATTAGAATTATGAGTATGGGCAGGAATAGAATAGTCATCAATATCTTGGTGAAATTTCAGTATAAGATTAAAGAGAATTAGATCAGATAAGACACGGAGGATAGGATGGACAACAGACAAAGACCGATGGTCAAAGACAAGTAGCAAGGGAGAAATGATGATGGACTGGGCATTGGCAAGATGAGTAATTAGAGTACAAGTAGACCAACTGTGCTCGACAGGGAGGTTTAGAACAACCCTGCATGTTACTTCTCCCTTCTATCATTCCCAATGTTGTTATTACACCAATGTCTTTTCGCATCTGGCGCGAAGGGTTGGCAATACCGCTGACTTCCAATGCACACTATGCCATTTTGGCTACATTGATGAGCTCTGCCCAAGAGATTTTTTATTTCTGCATTTTTAAAGTCTGCTCCATTAGACCCGTCAAATGTCAACTACAAGCTTCCCACTCTGCATGCTACAATCGATGGCTTTTCTCGCCAAATAGTGTCTTGATACGTCCCGCAGCCTGAGACTATAACCAACGAACCGTGCTGGGATAGAAGTTAGGTGGTAGTTGTGTGTTTGCTTCTTTCAGCGTGCTGGAGTCTGCTTCCGGGTAGGGTGTCCGGCGAGATAGGAAGACATCTCTGGTTCGATGCTCAAAATGACTGGTTCAGCACAGGTTCCCCAAACAGGTTCCTAGATTTTTCGGTAAGTCGTCTATCCTCTATGGGCGACTACAATCAAGCACCTCACGTAAGTAAACAGAAGATAGAATACTCACTGATGGGCCATGATAAGGTATGTAGGTCAAATCTCTGTCCCTTTAGTGGTTTCTTTTCCGCCTCGTCTTCACCATTCGAGTCATCTTCATGAAATTGGGTACAGAGCATAATTGGATCTATGGTCCACTTTCTTCGATTATCGGAATTTTCAGTTACGATTACTGTGCTGCGCGGTCGGGCAGCCACAACTTTATTTCATCGCTTAACTTTGCACTTTGCAGGTTCGTCTCAGCGTCAGTCGTTTTAGTGTCAATGCCGTGATGGATAGAGTTAACAGGCTGCTATTGTTGAAACGTAGTCGCCTCTTGTTCGGGCCAAGAAGGTTCTCTCGAATGACGCAAAAAAGGGGAATCGGGGTTATAAGAGATCGAAAGACTGGGTCTACTGGCGATGACCGGTGGGCCAAGGAACGAACGAACCTGACTTGGTAATCGTAACCGTAACGTTGCGTATATATATCTGATAAGGAACTAAGTATCTCCTTGCTGCTAATTCATATAGTCCTTCTCGTGCTACAGCTTTTAAAACTTGCCTCCGTCTACCTTTTCATAGTATTCCGCGTAGCTATCCGAAAGCCCTAGCAAAGTTGGCCCAACTAATCGCGCATACATTGTCGCTATAGCATGAAGCCAGACCGACGAGTTCCACTCAAGATACTGGACCCATGCTGGCGGTAGTCTAGAAAAGAAGAATATTTTCATCCACCAAGTACAGAAAGGAACAGTGCCACACCAGACAGAATACTCGTGCTTCTTGAAGATAAGCAGAAGTTGAAGCCATTGAACAAACATTATAATCCTACTCCACAGCTGGTAACCAATGAATGGGACCTTTCGAATCTGTCGCAGAGACCACCAAATGAGCCGTGGGGTGGTTTCCAACTCCGGCCATAACCGCTGATCTAGTGTAGCTGAGACAACGTTACGCCACAGCTCCTCGTAGTTACTCTCGCCGCTGCATATGGTAACTTGGAGGGCCGGGGTGTCCGTTGGTCCAGTGAAATCGTGGTCAACGTGCCAGGTGCATCGCTCGCCTGGGCGGTTTTGCCATACCATACCCGTGATACTCCTAGTTGTGCTGTTGCGGTACACGCCGAGACTCCGATACATCTGCAAGGGCGCTTCGGGGGAGAACACAAGGTGTTCACATCGAGAAATACTCTCGTGCCAATGGTATTCCATAAACCATTTAGACGTTCTAGGCACGGTAATTTCCACGCAGGATTGGTTGTGAGGAGGGAATGTAAATGTAGCTGGAGTAGGCTCTGGAAGGGAGAGGGAAGTTCTATCTGAGGTAGTTGTACGTGACAGTGGAGGCATTGTTGCAAGCACGGGTTTCTTGAGGCAAGGCAGTTGTAGGGTTGTGTGGGAAACGTTGAGGACTGCAGAATGTTTAGTCAACTATACCCAAGAGCAAGGGCATTAAGAAGATTGATATTTTGTAAAAAGGGAAAAAAGGGGACACCGAGGGCGGATAGATCAGCGTGAATAGATGCTTATCACATTGAGTGGAACGGTGATAGTGGGAGCCAAATGCTGATTGGGCTGCTCGTACACCTTAATGATTATTATCTTACTTATCCCTGCTTATCTTACTCAGCTCTGCATAATTAAAAGCACACTTCTACCGGCAATCATTCCATTTAGGGCAATAGTTATTATCTTACTCAGCCTAGAGTTGCAACCACAATCCTAAATATGCTTAAATCAGACCACCATATAAGCTTGACAATACTATCCGAAACACACTAAGTATAGATAAATGTAGGCTGTGGGCATGAGATAAGTTAACTACTGTTAGTAATCACATGCTGATGTAAAGATTGAAAAGACGAGGCAGATATAGTTACTATTTGTACTAAGTAGCTAAAGCCTAGTTTAACTCTTTCAACCTAAGATACAATAATTTGCTATAGAGATATCCATATACAGGATCCCAAGATGAATTTGGACACATGCTTATACGGCTCAGACAATCCTTCAGTCATATTGTGCCTCAGAGGTGATGATGTGTTTAGCGCATGGATCAGATGCATGCTCATGTAGGCCTGAAGGAGGTTGACTTAACACGAACTGAGCCTGGCAATCATGCCTCATATGACCTTCCTTGTCAAGAAACTTGGAGCAGACCTTTTGAGAAAAGTTAGTATAAAACGGCTAGAACTATGCGCTTTTCCTTATAGTAGCATATTCCCTTTCCCAGTCAACATATCACATCACCAGATCCGACTTGCAGCCAGTCTACCTCATGAAAGCTGAAGCACACGATGTACTGGAAGAATCTCGTAGTCCTCGTTGGGTCTTTAGGCCTCTTTGGACCCTCCTGTATGTCAACCTCAACCTCTCATAACCACATAAGGCCAGAAAGCAAGCTTACCAGTAGACTACACGATTTTAACTAAAAGACGCAGCTTCATTCCAATATGAGTCTACCAATGTCACTAAGAGAGCAGACCCAGCCTATATGCTGTATTGGGCCATCGGTGACTCGTACTCTGCCGGCCCAGGAGCGGGGGCAGATTATGATGATGCTAAATATGGTGGCACAAGTTGCTACCGCAGTCAGGGAGCTTACCCGCCACAACTCTACCGTTCGAATGCTCGCGATGTTGGGGCATTAACCTTCCTATCTTGTACCGGCCATGTCGCCGCGGAGTGGTCAAATGGCAGATCCCCGATCTTCCCTGGAGATGGAACCCCGTCGGTGGGCAACACGACTGGGTTAGGATCACGCTCTCAGTTGGTGGTAATGATCTGTTATTCGGCGAGTACGTCCTAGCCTGTCTGATTAAAGTGCGCTGGAAAAACTGTGACAAAACGGTTGCCCGAATTAACAATCTAATCGATAACACCGACGGAAAGAACACATTGGAGAACTCGCTTGTGGAAGTCTGGGAAAAACTGAAGTACAACACAAGGTCTTTAGTTCACCCATGGTATGTTCCGCCCATCATCCACACTGGGTATCCCGAGTTTTTCAATGAGAAGGATACGAGGTGCAACAAAAAGAGAATCCTCGCCGTCGGACCGTTACTGTCGGAAAAGCTTCGAGAGGACACCAATTCTCTCGTGCGTCGCGCCAATTCAAAGATTGAGGAGCACCTCTGGAACTTCAAAACTCACTACCCTATCTTTCGAGGTCATATCGATTTTGTCGATTACAATGACCGATGGAATGGTCATCGCCTATGCGAGCCGTTTGTGACGGCGGATGGTCCAGGCTTTGAGGATCCGGAGGTGTGGTTTCTTGGCGTAAAGGGACGTGACGCCAAACAACAGGAAGATACAGCCTACGACATCAACACCTGTGATCCAGAGTCAACAGATATCGATCACGCCTATGGCTGTGGACTAGCCATCTATGCTGCACAACATCCGAATGAGAATCTTGACGAGTGGTACCAGATTGCACAGGAGTGGATTAAGAAAGCTTTCCACCCCAAAAGTTCTGGATTCGAAAAGGTCCGCGACGCCATCGTTAACTCGTGGTTCGGTCCCCGCCCAGCCCTTCGTGTCCTCGCTCTTGGAGACTCTATCACCAACGGCTTCAAGAGCTCTGATGGGTCCGGGTACCGAGGCTTCTTGTACGACTACCTAACCAAGCAGGGAGTCTACAAAGTGGACATGATTGGTTCCGTCAAGGCCGGCGAAATGAGTGATCCGGATCACGAGGGTCACAACGGAGCTACGATTTCCCAGATATCGGGCTTTGCAGACCTATCTCTTGGCCAGCGTCCTAATATAGTCCTGCTGCACGCGGGCACTAATGATATGGGCAATGACAACGATGCGGCAGGTGCTGTAAGCCGTCTGGCTGGTCTACTTGACAAGATCATCAAGGAGTGTCCGGATGCTGCTATTCTTGTAGCCGAGATTATCCCTGCTACGGACAGAGCAAGACAGGGTCGCACCAATACCTATAATGACGGCGTCGCAGCCCTTGTGTCCTCTCGTGCGAATGCTGGTAAAAAGGTTCTACTTATGAATATGGATATGGTGCTGACCACGGATGAACTGTCTGACGGTCTCCACCCAAACGATGAAGGATATGGCGTTATGGCGACACATTGGGCTGGAGGTATTAACGAGGCGTTCCGGAAGGGCTGGATTAAAGACCCTGGTAAGTTCTTAGCAGCTGCGCATTTCCTCCTTTAACTTTCAGGCGAGTCAAACCCATTTGTTTGGCCGTGGCTAACTTGTATTTTTCACCTAGTCGCTGGTAAACCCCCAGGAAACAATTCAGAATGTCCTACCGTACCCACCTGGCTTCCGCAGGGAACAATTGCATCGGGAGGAGGGCTCGGTAGCGGAGGGAATCGCGAGTGGAAGTGTCGTCAACTCTACTGCGAGCATGGAGCTATTTACGACCAGTCCAAAGAATGTGCAGACCACTGCTCAGAAGGTGAGTGTATATCCGATGATGGTGATAGTGGCCCTTGGAGGTGTATAGGTTGCAAGGACGCAACCAAGACCTGCTCATGCTCCTGGCTCGATGGTAAGGGTGTGGAACTAGCCTTCAAGCCCACTAGTAGCAGTAGCTGCTCGGTCTTCGAAAAGAAGGTTCCCGCCGTTTTCCTGGCCGATATTGATGGCGACGGGCGAGACGACTATCTTCACGTCAAAGAGGACGGCGAGGTTTACATGTACTGGAATGCTGGCAAGGCTCCCGATACAGGTGCCAATGCTGGAAAGGTCCAGTGGCAGCCTATGGGTGTCATCGCAAGTGGCGGGGGGGCCAAGGGATATCAGGTTCGGTTTGCCGATCTCAACGGTGACGGTCGTGCTGAGTTCATTTGGGTCAAGGACTCTGGATCTGCGACAGTCTGGTGGAACCGGGGGTTCAACCGTGAAGGTGCTACCAAGGTTGTCTGGGGCTCAGCCTCGGGTGAAGAGATTGCTACGGGCATCGGAGACGGTCAAGGTCAGTTACAACTTCATCCTCTGCGTGGACACCAACTAATTTTCCATCTGCCCTATAGGCGTGCACTTTGCCGACATGAACGGCGATGGTTTAGCCGACTTCATACACCTCTCAGAAGAAGGCGCCGCTACTTTATACATTAACCAGGGACGTCGCGATACAGGAAACTGGGGCTGGTGGAATTGGGGCATCATTGCTACTGGGGTTGGCTCAAAGCGTGAGAATATCCGCTTTGCCGATATAAACGGTGACGGACGTGGTGATTACATGGCTGTCGATGAAGCTACGGGTGGGTTGAAGGTGTGGTACAATCGCGGTACAGAATCCGGAAATTGGGGTGCCGTGAGCCCTTTCGTATGGTGGAACCCTGGAGCACCGATTGCTTCAGGGGTTAACTATCTACCAAACTGGTCAACTTCTGACATGGTCACGTTTGGAGATCTGAATGGGGATGGCAGGGATGAGTACGTTTATATTGGGGTCAAGGATTCGAGTATTTATGCATTCCTGAATGGATGCTAAGTGTACATGTCTCAACGAGTGTGGCCGCAGATATGATGGCGGTATTCTGCTATAAGACGGAGATGAATAAATAGACTAATATTGGTGAGAACTAAACAAAGCAGTCGTATCGAAGCCACAATATAGTTTGGGAATGAATTTACTTCTCGTAAAGTCCCGTCTTCCACATCTTCCTCTTGTCAACCCAGTAAGGTTCATATAACTATAACTGCAGTTAGAGCAACGTTATCAGATATGATGCTATGTGACTAGTTAGTTATAGGTACGAGGGGTATCTCAATACAAGATGTTGAGGGCGAAAGAAGCTGAGATCAAAACACATGAAATCGTCTTGTCTCTAAAGTCGTAAGCGGCTGAAAGGAAGCCAGGGGATCACATACCCCCAAGAACAGCAGAGTTAGCCCATCCGCAAATTCCAAATTCCAAATCCCATTTAAGGTAAGAGGATCAGGCCATCATAACCCACACTTTGTCACCGGCTGTCAAGGCGGACTTTCCATAGACCACGGCATAGAACTGTACTAAGACCTGTACCACTAAATTGGTACACACTCTTTAGATCGAATTAGATCAAGTGCAGAAGATCGAGAAGGAGTGGAAAACAAGATAACCGTCTTAAGCATCAACCCGACCGAGATATAGACCAGTCTCGATGAAACAGCATTTCCAAAAAAGACAAAGCGGGAGACATCTTATGTTAATGAACATATGGATAAACTAGGCGCCAAAAGACCTCATTTTGAGGCCGCTTTTCCAGCATGGAATTGAGTGTGGCTTAGCTGGAAATAGTCGGGCTCCCAGGGAAGTTTGTAAATTGCATGCGTAATGTCAGCGAACAAGCCAGTGATGCGTTAGAGACAACAAAGATGTAGTAAACTAATGAAAGATTAAGACAGAAATGAGTACTATATTCTATTTGGTGAACGTTTAACCTTTCCTTAATTATTGTAACCAATATCATTCTGCAATGCATTGTTAGGATGATCTAGATAGAAACTGCTTAATTGAAGGAAGCTCTGGCTTGTTGATTTGTGTTACAAAACTATCTTTTATGGCATGGAATGCCTTACAATTAGATATACTGTTAGGCCCTTCTGAATTATTTGGCAGTCTCTTTGGAAAGGCTGGGGCTTATTATGGCTGAGTAGAAGCATTAAAATTAGTTATACTGTTATGCCGGTTAGTTACTATCTTACTTGTCCCTTTTTGGTAGCCTTTAAGACCGCTTGAAGCTTGATGGTCACTGTACTTATTATTCTACTGATGCTAAAGTCTTTTAAGTATTTTACTGTACTACAGGAATAAATGGGTTCTAATTGATGGTGCTTTATTATTGATGGAGATGAATTGGAATACTAAACTAGTAACTTTTTTTTGCTTAGCGAGAGGGCATTAAGGCTCTGTGCTTTATAGAGAAATATAGCTGTATATACACTATATCTGCATGTTGCAATCATCGTACAGCTTATTGTAACAAGAAATAAGGTAATTAAGCAAACTTACAGGTGGAAACGCGAAGGCAGATATCATAGTGTTTGCCGTAGCTCAAACCAGCATATATGCCCTAAAGGACACTTTGCCGCTTTGATGGCGTCGAGAATATATTAACTGTCTGGGAGTGGCATGATTCCACGAGAGAATAAGTTAGTCAGTGTTTGTGTCCCGCTGTGGCGCTCCTGTGGGGAGGTTCAACGCGGCACTGGCTTGCGAGTAGTAAGTGCCTGGAAGGAGAAGGTATTTATGTATAAATGCGTGAGTTTATATGTCAAGAGAAGAGTGGTCGTGCCATTAGCAGAGGTTCGGATCTCTCTCCATTTAGTGTGCATGTCGTTATCGTCCGTTCAAAGTCGTCAAGATAGATGGGGTAATCGCTGTCGACAGGTTTTCGAAAAGCAGCTTGATTCAGACGAAGAAGATAACCTAGTCTTATTGCAAGACCAATAAGTGACCAAGCCATTCTGTACTCACTGGATAAGCTTTTGGGTGCACTTGGGGTTTTGCGCTTGGTTTGGGTTTGGATGTGCGGCAACCACTCACATAATAGAAAAAGGCCCTCAACGGTTCGAGGGGTTTGAGACCAAAGGTTTGCAAGGAGTACTTCAAGTGAAAGATGTTGGGTATGGTCCCAGCAATACCGATGGACGAGCACGTGTCGGGGTGAATCTCTTGACACAATAGTCAAGACAACAGTAAAGAGGAAGTGGTCTTCCTTCTTGATCCTCTTCATGGCTGGGGAGCTAAGGAAGTAGGGTGGGACGATGAGACAGTTGAATATATTAAGTTTTCACTTACCTAAGAGAGGTTAATAATATTGTAATTAGTTCCTAGGACAGGTGTAAACTCAATAGGAATGTGTATAGGTATTAGGTTCCTAATACCTCTGACGCTAGTATTGGGGCTGGGAATGTGGGAAATTTAATCTTTGACGGTGGTTTGAGGGTCCTGGGTTTAGCACTATGCCGGTTTGTAATTTTAGTACGTTAATAGAGAATTTAAAGAATAGCAATAGGAACTATAAGGGATTTCCTTGTTGGAAGCTGAAATATGCTAATTCTTGCATTTAGTTGAAGGACAGTGGAAATAATGTACTGCACAATGGGTTCGAGAAGCAGCGTGCTTCAGACAAACTATCCAACTTCTTTCTCAAAGTACATTCTTTTATGCACCTCTGGTACTAAGATAGATCGCCTAAGATACTTGTGCATACAGATACTTATATCTTCTTTAAACTAGTAATCCTTATATTTTTCTTACACCTTTCCCTATTGCAGGCAAGAAACTGAACTATTAAACTAAATGGAGTGGCGCAAATGCTACATTATGACTTACCTGTTCGTTTGAACATTATATAGCAACGTAGTAGATCGTTGTGTTGGCTGTTGAATAGAAGTTTACTTAGCTTAACATTCGCCAAACGAGCCTGTGTCCTTAATCCTAACTGTATCAGAGGCTGGCCCAGAATCGTTAATAGCTTAGTGACATTGCGCTTTAACCATTCTCTGTAGTTACCTAGAGGAAAGGGGGGCTACTCCACTATCTCGCACGATAGGAACGAAATCGCATTAATGGATTAGTTTCTCCACACTTCTTAACAGCTAGCTATAGTAGTATCAGGTGAGTTAAGAAAATATAAGTAGGATAAAAAGCGAGGAATGTTGCGGATTTAGTGAATATGTAACGCGGCTAAACGAGCTTCAGGTTTGCAAAATGCTCCACGACGTCCCTGCGAAGCCTGATCTGTTCATGATTCTGATTCTCCCCTACAGCATAGTAGTCGCAGGTGCCCAGTCTACACACGAAATGCAAGCCACCAGGATTTCCATTATTCTGACCAGTCACCTGAGCTTTGCTAGATTGGCCGCAGTGACATAGTGGATTGTCAGGGCTATTGCCTCTTTCATCTGCAAAACCTAAGAACTTTGGGCAGTTCGTACACTTGTAGTACGGACGACCTGCGTTCCCGTTGCGGTTTGAAGAACTAGTGATTATTCGTTGGCTGGGGCTTTTACACATAAAGCAGGTTGGGGGGTGCGTTGGCCCGGGAGCGAGGACCAGATTCAAATCATTAGACGATAAAATAGTCTATATGCGAAATCAGTAGATAGCTCGATATTTTTACTTGAAGTTTGGAAAGGACTAGACCCGCATACCATGATGGAAATAGAAAGTTGATAAGTGTAGGCTATAACAGATCAAGTAGAAAATTTAGTTTTGACTCCAATATATGCATCACGCGTAATGCAATGATTTATAGCTGCCAGGTATATAATGAAGAATGTTTGCAGCACCTACTGGGAAATCCTATCCTCTGGCTAGCATGGTTGTGCGAATCAGAGATTTCAGTCATCAAGACACAGCCAACATACAGCTGGGACAATAGACTTGGCGTCAGGCATCCGCTACACCTTGTCTCCTCGTAACATCTGGCCAATAACACTTAGCCACGTAAATCACTAACTCCCAGCCCAGACGTATAGCATCCATGTCTAACAGTTAAGATGATTGGTTATGTGGTTACAGTCGATTGCGCGAAGGAGGCCTCACTGCATGCGGGAGGCCGACCATCCTAAACCCCGCAAACACAGGCGAGACTTAAAAGTTCACTACCCACATTCTAGATTCCCTCGATGATCTTTGTCCAGTATTTCTCGATACCAAAACTGAATCTTTTCTGATTGACGATTGTATCTCTTCAGCATGGAAATCGACCCGGCAGAATGCGCCAACTGTGGAATGCAGGCAACCATGCGTTGCACTGGATGCATGGGAGCACCGGATTACCACCTCGGCGATGCCAAGGCAATAGTCTACTGTGATCGCAACTGTCAAGCAAAAGCCTGGCCCGACCATAAATCTTATTGCCGCATCATGAAGAGACGAAAGAAACTATTGCATGCAGCCAACATCCTTCAAGGAGCTTTATTAACGTATCGGGATATTTTGTACGACATTGATCTCACGAAAATCGAAGAAGAGAACGGGATGCTCTATCTATATCAAAAACAAAGATCCATTACCGCTCATGTTAAGCGGGGACCCTTCCCGAACCATCTGACCACCAATGACCAGCATAAAAAAGCGGCTCTCACCATTAATCAATGCACGACAGCCACGGCGCTATTGGGTCGTGTAACACGAAAGCTTCTTACAGGCAAGTCGCTCGAGTATTAACTGTAAGTAGTGCGAAATGTTTCTTACATTCAACAGGGGTTTGTTCGACTATAGAGGTATTGGATATGCGCATCGGAAACCCACTACTTCAACCGAAGCTACTTCCCGGTCCTGACTTGAAGGACTGTCCGCACACAGTCCTCAAGGTTGGACTACTATACACCACAGAGTCATGGACCATCGACATAACAGGCTGTCAATATGGATTTCTAGAGATTCTGGTTCCGTTCAACAAGTACATTGCAGACAGATCCTGCCGATTATTAGGCGATCCTACTACATACAATTGGACCGAAACGAAAGATATTGATTATTTCTCGACCCTCCCTTTCATGAACACATCGAAAGCACAAAAGCAAGGCCGAGAGCTGGAACGAAAGTATCGCTTACACTTTGCCGATTTTGTTGACACACATGTGGGCGCAGATATACTAGATGGTTCTGCCTCTGAGTTTAACGAAAAGCTTGAGGGTTTTAAGAATATGCTAAAGACGCATATGTTGAGTAATTGTAGGAGGTAGAGTTTCTAAGCTAGAGCAATACGAATATAAAGAATACATATAAATATATATAGAGGTCAGTCTGTTGATAAATTTGAGTAAAAGTGGAATCCTTAGGCATTTATTGAAAGGGAGAAAAGAAAATAAATATAAATATATATTAATGAGAAATAAATAAGGTATAGTAGTTTGTCTTATAGATAAATCTTCAGATAAAACAGGTACTAAAGTATCTAACTCTATTGCTGTGCAATTAATTAGATAGCTGTACTAAAGGAATATATTTATTTCTTTTCATCCTTACATGCAAAACACATGGATAATCCGCACATTCAATAATAATAGTACACCATGAACTCACAGTTTCCCATTACAGGATTTCAGACCAAGGCCATTGGCACCAATTTCAATAGTTCTGGTTGTTAAAATTCTTTACTAAGGTCTAGACCGCGTGGAGCCAGCTGAAAGGACTGGTGAAATTGCATGGCGTAAGCTAGCTATATGTACTATAAACAATAGCTTGTTTAGCTTTAGCTTTAGGCATAAACTTAAGTTTAAACAGTAAGCATTATTACCAATAGTGTGCTGTATGATGCTGCGATAAGTTAGGGGTCTGGTTTTATTGTTCTTAGGTATGGCGTTGCTACTAGGAAAAGTCCTACAATAAATAACGCGATACAATCCATCTTTTTGTACTGCTGTGACTTACCCCCTCGTCATTCTTTTGTCGTTATTTTTTCGTTATTCATTTGAGTTCCGACTGCGTCAGCCGTTATGATTCTTTTTTCTGTCTTCCTATCGGCACTTGCGACGGGCGCCGTTGCAAGCAAGTGTCGTCCCTCGTCTAAACCCCAAGTCTCAAACACGTTGATATCGTCTTCAGGTACGCATTTCCAATCTCAATACAAGGCCTGATAACCAATTAATGGCCTTTAGGTGATACTACTTGGAGTACTCACTTTCTCGAGACAACGGCATCCGAGGTTACGTCGAGCGAGCTCTCAACTACAACAACTGCAACGTCCACCACAACCCAAGGACCGCTTGTCGTAGACAATCTTATCGTCAATGGAAACCTTGGAACTCTGGGACAGGACCCTAGCGACATCTACGGCTTCCAGCACGGACTTCGGGCTCGTGCACTTGACGAAGGTGGCTATACCGGTACTGTTACAGAGGAAACACGATGCGTGGAATTGAGTATCCTTCCTGAGGGTCGTAACCCAGCAAGGAAGCGACAAGTCGACACGGATCGCTCGACCAGCATCTGGCAACATATTGTTGTTCCTCATGCCCGGCCTGTCTTTCGACTCTTCTATAAGGTCCTGCAAGTGGACGATGGAAATGACTGCAAAGTCAATGTGTACTATGGTGATCAGCTTTTTCTCATCTCTGATTCCTTCCAAGGACTGTCTGATTGGCGTGCTATTTCTGGTATGCCTACATTGACCACACTCAGTTCCGACCTCAGGGTTGAGTTGAGATGTGTCAACGCTGTAAACAGCCCAACCCAAATTCTGGTCGATCAGATGTTCATGTCGGATGTTATTGGCCTTGGTGATCTTGATAAATTCAAGGTAGACTGGAAGGCTGCGACTCTGGTGAAAACGACGATGAGCAGCACTATTTCTGACGGATCAACCCAAGGGGAGGCTGGCATAACCGAGACGCAGTTGCCTTCCGAGACTGCAATGTCCAGCCAGGCCGCTACCTCGGATCCAGCTCCCTCTACTGAGACGAAGACAAGCACCAGGGCTTCGGAGTCCAGCGCCACCCTGTCATCATCTATGGTAGACTCAGAATTGTCCTCATCGATACCTACTTCTGCCTCTGAAGCTTCTACCTCCAAAGTGTCTGAGTCAGTCAGCTCGGAGACTTTGATGTCAACCTCTCTGTTGGTGTCTGGATCATCTACTGTTCCAGAATCATCTTTGTCATCGGATTCAAATAAGTCTACGTCTCCGGAGCCGACTACATCTGCAGCATCAGAGTCGACTTCTGTGACGCAAGCAGAGTCAACTACATCTGAATCAACCTTGTCTACAGCGCTCGAGTCCACCTCTTCGGCATACGAGTCGACTACTGCCAATCCCTCCTCGTCAACAGAATCTTCATCTATTACAAGTTGGACTCTTACTGTATCCGCTACTGCCTCGCCTACATCGACCGTGTCATCTACCACAAAGGGCCCAGGTCCTCTTCCAACCTCGGTTGATGATCTTTCCCCCGCAGCCAGGGAAATCTTTGACTTCCTCATGGACAAAATCACTCCCGAAGATGGAAGCCTTCATCTTCCTGCACCAACTCAAACCGACGCTGAAAAAGTGCTGCACCCCAGCAAATTCGACCCCAACGATACCGCAGGTCAGAAAGCTTTCGCTGGCCAACTGCTGGACATGGGTCTAGATCCCGTCGACGATTTTGTTAAATCAGCTGAAGGCAAGATTCCCAGCAACGATCCCGAGGAAGACGGCGGTGTGTGCCCCAATCTGAACACAAGCCAGAAAAGAAGTCTCCCGCGCGCTCTTCGTCGTCGAGATACGCTCGGTAGCCGAAGGCTCAACACTCGCTTTGCGCAAGCTGCTCGCAGGCTGGACGATTATCTTGCTAAGCGTGATGGCTGGGACTACGCTTGCGACGAGATGCTTGGGGAATTCATGGGCGTGCTTGGTGACGTCGGAACTGCCCATGAATTGGTCTGCTCTGGCAAGGATATGTGGGACACGAGAGATGCTTTTGTATGCATGTTTGGTGGCTGTGGCCCAACTGTCAAGTACGAGGAGTGGACTTATACCTGGAACTACGAGTGGGTTGTGGACTTCCCGACTATTTCAGAATGGCTTGTCCAGCCTGGTGATGGCAGCTCTCTGAGGTGTCTTGACTGCAGTATGAAACTGACCAGCCTCAAGTTCACCGGTACTATCGTTGTCTGGCTGATTGATGGCAAGGTCGAAATCAAGTCTGCAAATCTCAGTCCCGAGGTCGTTGGCAAGGCGAACATGGTTGTTGCCCTCGAGGCAGTACAGGCTTGGGAGTCTCAGTGGAACTGGGTCTTCGAAGCCGCGCCGCTTGAGACAATCGAAGAAAAGGGCGCATATTCAATCAGGTCCAAGGTACTCTATGAGTTTGGCGTCAAATGGAAGACAGCTTCTGCTGTCACCGTTGCCAGGGCAGGTGCTTCCTTTTCACTCAATGCTCAAGCCAACATGGACATCTCCAACGGGGGTGCACCAACCCTTCAGTCTAAGACAGGCTGGGAGCCTCAAGTCACGTATACGTACCCCGTGTTCACTACTTCTGGCGGAATTTCACTCACCCCTTATGTTCGCTGGGGCGTCGAGTTCGATATCGATATTTACAACCAAGTCAGGCTTAAGCCAGCTCTCTCCTCGCAGACCCTTGTTACCATCCAGTCGAGCTACTCAGACGAGCCGCAGGGCCAGTGCGCGGCTAACAAGCTGGCCGTGAGCACCTATATGTCGACTAAGAGTGTAATGAAACTTGGCAATGGTATCTACGACACATTGTATAGTGGCTCCAGTCGCGCTTTCAACCAATGTTTTGAGGCACCTGATATGATACCCACGGCTGAGGATATCGCCGAGTTGTCTGACTTTGCCGGCGAGTTCTGTACATCCTATTTGGATTACAGGCCCCCTCGCACTACCTCCATCTCGACTGCTACATCAACGAGCGGTTTAACCACGACAACTGAATATGTGACTAGCTGGGTTCCACCTACAGCCCAATATGTTGCCGTCACCACAACTGAGTATAAAGATGAGACTGGTTGGATTCGGTCAACTCCTATAACATATACGCTCCCTGACTCAACCGCAACTTTCCCTAACTTGAGACTGAAAAGGCGCGAAGCCACAGCCACGCAACAGCTTGCTGCTCGTGCAATCTTCACACCAGGGTTAGTCTCTAACTGGGACAGCAAGAAGATTTCATTCGCATGTAAGCAGATCGCCACAGGAACCGAGACAGTGACGCAGCCCGTGACTACTACGATTGGTGTTGGAATAGCCACCGTCACAGCCACGACAACTGTTGCCAGGCCCGGGGGAGAGGTCAAGTTCTACACCGTTGGTGTTTATAAGTGGAGAAATGTTGGCAGCACAGAGTATAGCGAATTCTGGAAATGGGAAACCGGAGCATATGGCTCGCCATCTGCAAGGTCGGGCAAGTGCTTCAAAATCAGAATCAACGGCCCCAGCTGGATTGATGGTGAATATCTTCGCTACAGCCATACCTCTGTTGACTCGGTAATGGCGAGCAATGGAGGATTTCCCTATCTTAACCTGGACACATGGTACCTGACAGAGACAGGTCACCTGGTCACCCAACACCCTTACATCAACGTTGGCTATGTTGCAGCAGTCCAGAAGTCGACCAATATCATCTTTGGTACTCCTGCTGACGGCCCCATCCCAGAGGACGCTGAGGCCCTGTACTGTCAAAAGGATCCCAATGATGTCTGCTCTGGTGTGCTTTCGTGTAGCACAGATACAAGAAATGGCCTTTCATTTAGTCCAAGAATCTGGGAGTACCATCGCGACTTCCTCGACACTAAATTATACAATGCCTTTAGACCTCGACTCGGCGATAGTACACCAGGCAGTGAGATGGCGACATTTACTTGGGAGGGAGCTTTGTGTGCCTCTAACTAAGGTAGGGGAATTGGCAATTGGCTCTATTACTTATCTATCAACAACATCCCATTTAATGTATGTATATATTTTATTACTTTAAATATATCTACTCCTAAGCTTGCATTACATTTAAGATCCTATTATTATAACTACTTTACTTTTCTATTTCCTAGAAGATAGTTATTATTAGAACTTATATCTTCTATTATATTTATACTTATATATACATTTAAATTACCTACTTCTATTTCCATCAAGGAACCTTTATTA
>JABCQV010000502.1:0-43087 GCA_013186375.1 Fusarium aywerte | reverse complement strand
CCCCAGAAACCCCCATCCAACGCCACCCAAAATTGACCTCGCCGAGTTCTAGAATCGACGTAATAGACGAGAATGGCATCGATGACACCCGCCATCTGCACTCGAGGATTAGAATTCGAAGCCCTCGTGTCCCTGCAGCCTCGAACAGGATTCCATAGGCGGAAAACACCTGGCCCTGGCATTCTTTTCCCCGGTAAGCTGGAAAATCCGGGGTAATGAGACTGCCCAATTCAACACAATTGGGCTTGCAATGATTGCCACTAGGTTTGAATGGTGATGGGCAACTCGTTCTAACAGGTGCGGCAAACAGAAAAACCTAACTAATTCACCAAGCCATTGCCCCCCCGCTTGCTTTGCCGGACGCCGCAACCCTTCCCGCTTCATCCATTTAGCATAGCACGGCATGCTTGCATCAGTCTGAGATCTTTGCTCCTTTTGGATGATGGGAATCCTCACGGGAGATCACAACAAAGGATCAGCACCCCCGCGTACATGTGGTACGATGGCAGGATGGGAAATGCTGGGCCGGATTCGACCATTTCGCTTGCGCAGGAACAGCAAAGTCGATGGATGGCCAAAATAAAGTTCATGGACCCTTAATTACGTCTATTGATCGGCGTTTCTCCAAAATTGGGGATAAAGACAGCAACCCAATTTCGCAACGGTTTTGGGCATACCAATTCCACATTATGCGTGTCCTACCGCCGATGTTTATCTTAACATCAAGAGAAACATTGGCATAATTGATAAAACTTCAACTGCAGTGACCAATCGTGAAGCATACATCTTCGACCACGAGACCATAAGAGCTTTGGCCTAGATTGTGGCCTCTGAACCGCCGGCATGCAGCTAATGTTGCAGAACCCCTGAAAGACCTAACGGTTCTCGGCAGGACAAAGGCAGGTTTACAGATTCCCTTAAGCTACGGCTGCACAGAGCCACAGCTGTCGAACATCCACGCAGTATTTGGGAGGTCAACTTCATGATCTGTGGATAAGCAACAAAGCTAGGGGAACTTGGCTTGAACAAGCATTGTTGACAAGTGGAGCAACGCCGACACTTGCGCGATCTGGACTGATCATTGACAATATTGCTCTCTGGCTGCTCCTCAACATTGCAACTGTATGGCTGGGAGGGGTGGCCGACCAATTCATCTCCGTTTGTCATGCCCCCGCCAGCAAAATCTTTATTCTCATGATGCTTAGCCGAAAATCCGGGTAGTAAGCAGCTCGACATGACTCCAGTGACCGGTCTATTTACGAAAATTTCTTCGACGCCTTTTGTCCTCGTCCGTTACAACGGGGAGCCGAGGTCCGCGACATCTCGGAAACCTTTCAAATTGACATTAGCTCTAAAAATACGTCCCCACAATCGAACCTCAGTTCCGCTATCTGCTCCAACGAGGGGTTGATCTATTTTCAGGAAAAGCGCCGTCACTTCACGATGTCAACTGGACCAACTAATGGCATAACCAATCAAGTCAGGCTATGGAGTTCTAAACAGAGCCCTATTTGATCTTCGAGCCAAACAAACGAATTGATGGTTTGAACTATGCCTGGTGTGCTGTGGGACACCTTGAAGCTAACAGCAGCCTGACCGCCGAAGGAAAGGTCACACTCATAGTAATAAGATGCCCTTTCAGTAAGGAAAATGTCCAAACAAATAACTGACTGCATCGTTGGTTAGAGAAGCCCAGAGACCCTATGATTCCATGATAGACCTGCTACTTCAAGCTCTACGCTACCCTCCCAGTCCTACGCTTAGAAATTCGCCTATTCGGCTCGTTCATCGGCTCGGTTGAGCCCCGCATGGTCAATCTATTTCACTTCATCGATGAGCACACTCAAACAGATCCCATTGTCGCAAAACTTACTGAAGTATGTCCGACTCTCCGCCCACGATTTTCTCGGCCCCCAAAGCCCCAGTGCTTTGGTAGCACGCATGTGGCTCTCCTGTCGATTATTTGCAGGGTTGTCAAATCCAGGACGACATCTAATTCGTGGCCTTGCTTGTTTGTCAGACGGACAAGTCCTTTGAATGGCTGCCACGGTAGCAATGCCAATGCACATGAGCGCACCAGTATGTTCCGCGCAATACATTCTCCGTTTACAGTCGGCCACTGAAAGACTGAGAAGTTGACCTTCGACCAATCATACGTATCATAAGGGACACAGCATTCGTTATGGGACTCTAGAAATAGAGCAGCTTGGTGGCTTCGCTCTGGACCTTTGGGGCGCTGCCCCCCAGCGAATCCTGTCAGATGCATCACTACATGAGCTGCGAGTTGAGGTATGGCGACAGAGCGAGATGACATATTCTGCTCCTCTCTGTCATCTCCGTCACCGATCGATGATTTCAAGGCTTTTGACCTATAGCATCGTCGATTTTGTTTCAGCTCAGGCTGTCTCCCGCATGAGAAAATGAGCCGCGTGTCGTGCCCATTTATGCTTATCCGTAGACCGATGCTCATCGTCTCTGTGTTGTTCACCTTCCCACCGTTTCATTATTGGCCTCTGTCTCCACGCTGGACCCATGATAATATCCTCAAGAGGAGCTATACCTGCCTGTTTAAATCTCACCAGAGCAGCGCACTGAGCCTTTTACCCAACTAGACGGCCCGTGCGGTTGGTTCAGTGGACATTTTGCTCAGCCCTATAGAGGCCGTTGTCTTGTTTGGCACGATTGAAGCAATTACTGCTCACTCGTGGCGTAGCATCTTCTGACCCCGGCTCAAGACAAGCCTCTAAGGCCTCCGTTGCTGACACTAGGAATCTGTGTTTTGTCTGAGTTTGTTCCCCTTTTTTGTTCTATTACTATTCATAATTATTTTTTTGAACGAATACCTCACTTTAACTCAACGGCGACCTTAACTCGAACCGATCTGTGGCCGTTTTAAACCAACCACTATCGACCAGATTACAGCTAAATATTGACGATAAATATCACTTTAAGAACCTTTATTTACTCATCCTGCATTTGGTTCATGATCGGCGCTCCTCACGACTTTGCGAAATTATCTCGCTTCGCCATCGCATTTCCCTCAGTTCCATGATCGCACAAGATGAGGGACTGGGGGTGTAGATTATGCGCTGTCTCGCTCTTGGGTGCATTTTGGACTTTGGGGATCAAAGCAGCCGACTTTAGAAGATACGATGGAGTTCATCGGATTGAGAAGGAATCGCAAATCACACAAGCCGCGGGGCTTGGTCGTCGAGCCGAAGAACAATGTGCTCCCGGTATGAAGTTGTGTCCAGCAAGTCTGAACGGAGGATGCTGTTTGGAGCATTATGAGTGCGGCAAAGAGAGTTGCCAAGCGACAACGAAGGGTCCGTCGACATGCGGATCGAGGGTCGGTTGGTATGCTTGCGATGTGGTTTATGGAGGTTCGTATATGGATGTTCGAGTTGTTTATAGAGCTATGCTAATATTTAGTAGGCGGTTGCTGCCCAGACGGGTATGTGTGTGAAACTGCGGATGGTTGTATTCCACCATCTGGATCCTCATATACATACGAATGCCCGAGCAGCCAATATCTTTGCCCATCTTCACTGAGTTATGGATGTTGTCCCAACGGTATGGCTTGCGGTGTGAATCAGTGTTACTCTTCTGACCCAGTAACCGTCACGAGCACTATGGTTATCACAACGACAATAGGAGGAGAACGAACAACTTACAAGACGACAGCCATCGAAGTGGAAACACCAACCGCTCCTACGGCTCTTCCGACAATCGACGCCGGTGAGAATAATGACCAGGCAGTTTTGAAGCACTACCCTCCGACAGTCAACAAACAGAGCCCGATATCTTCACCTGATAAGGGCAATGACGATAAGGGGGGCCTATCAATTGGTGCATTAGCTGGCATTATTGCTGGTTCTGTGGCCTTTCTGATCATTGTGTTAGTAGCGGCCTTTATCATCATCCGTCATTTGAATAAGGTCGTTGCTGCAGTTAGCACGAAGGTATCCGACAAGTCTCACAGTGTCAACACTCAGTCTAGACCTACGAGAGAGTTCAAAACAGCAGACTCCGAAGCTGACGAGCTGAGCGCCGACCCCTTGATTCATCCATCGTTAATACCTCCACGGCCGAGAAATCCCGGACCTGATTCAGCAGCAACATCGCCATTCGGTCTTGCAAGCACGGACCAAAGTTCGAATGAACCTACACCTGGGGCAAACGGATACCATGCGATATCGACAAGTGCCAACGCAAGTAGGCATGCCAGCTTTGACGCGGTGGGCAATCGTGACGATTATTTTGCCGCCGCAGCGGCAGGCAGCCAACAGCGAATCAGTCAGATCTCAAAGTTGACTGGTTCAACAAGGAACCGATCGAGTACGGACTCGCATGGAACGTATATCCATGTTCGAAACTACAGCAATGCTTCTGAGGGGTCGGATGGTAGCCCTGGAGTGATGGCAGGTTCTCAGCCGACAGCAGAGCTCGAAGCAACGCCTTATATACCGGAACTACCAAGCTCCCCATCTTCAGTGGCGTTTCCGCGAGATGAGAGACGACGATCGTCTGGCAGTGTTGCTAGTGTCCAGGGCCGACCCCCGGTGACTCAACGAAATTCCGGTGGGCCACGTATACGGAGTGATTCTCTAGGACAGAGCCATCTCAGTAGTGTTACTGAGGAGATGCATGGATTCTATGGGCCCAGTGAGCATCTCATAGGCCAGACTGATTCGCATCGGCCAGGCACGAGGGGCTCGAGTACCCAACAGCAAAATCCGCCTAGAGACCAACCTCGGCCCGTGACTGAAGAGCCATAGCACCGATTTTTGGGTTAATCTTTCCTTTTATATCATTGACACAGAAGGAGTTGGGTCGTTGGAAATAGCACATAGCGTGGCAAGGCGTTCTGTTATGAATGGAGTAATTCATATTGGGTCTACTCAAATACTCGATAAACCAGCTAGTACAGAGAGTCAAAGTTGGAACTCATTTTCTTTTCGAGGATCGGTTACAAGTGAGGTTCATTTATACTCAACTGACACGACCCAGGGGACTGGTAAGCATAATTGTCAGGAATGCAATTACAAGGGCTACCATGCGTGTTAGTTACAGCCGCGGGAATGGCGTCCAGGGTTCGGATTACTTGCAGTTGGTTGCAGATAAATTAAATGGGAATGTTTTTGCTTTCCATACACTTCCTGTCTCAATACTGTAAGTGTGAATTATGGTAGAATGATATTACTCGACTTGGAAAACATGAAGTAACTTATTCCTGTAGGCTACCTGCCTACTGCAGGCTGTATCGCTCACTAATATTGTTGTATAATCGCAATTCAGGATGCAGCCCCCCCTATGATACAATAAGAGGCAAAACTCATCTTACTCTAATAGAGACCAGTCATTATCATGCTTAGAACACCCAGGGGTGCAGATCTGACTTTGATGACTACGTGTGGTTTTACTGCAGGCTAGAACCTAGCTATCGAAGTCACGCAGCAGAAGACCTGCATCACAACTTTCTACATAGATATTGATCTGCGGTCAGGTCTTTGGGAGGAGCCTCATTCAGATGACACGCCAAAGAGAAACCCAGAGAAGTTCTTCCTCCTTATGAAGCGCCCACTCGAAGAAAGTCTTTTGGTGATTTGGGTTTAACTCCTGTTCTGGCAGGTCAGAAGAGTGTAATATTAAGTTAAACACCACACGGTATCCGTAGAGAGAGATGCCGACTTTTCAAATTCCCGATCTTATTGTCAAGCGAGAGGTTAAATATCGAGCTTATGATAGGGCTACACGGGACTTTCTCGAAACTCACGTAAAACATGACTGGAAATGGAACTATTAGGCATTCTTTGTAAGCGGTTTCGAAGCATATCTCGAAATCTTTTTTACAGAGACAATCTTTATCGATTCAGTGCTACGTCTCGGGCCTTGAAGTGCATTACTTGTTTAACTCGGAGCCCTCTTATCTGTCTCAACTCTATATATATCACGCGTGCAATAACTTATTAAAGCTTGATCGGTTTCCCTCTATACGGCTTGAGAAAAAGTTTAAGAAAACTCAGACTGGGTATACATAAAGCATAATGACAGCGTTTTCCTGGCAGGGGTTTAAATGGCTGTCTTCATTTGTGTTGATACCCACCCATCCAGGATTCACATACAAATTCAGTAGACTTCAGCCTGCACACTTCATCTCATCCCAAAATGAATCAACTAAGGAGACGCATTCAACAAGTCCTGGTCGGCATTCATGTGCTGCCACCGGGCAGTCTTCGACGGAAGCAGCAGAAATTTGACTGTTTACTCCTCAACCTCCCTATCGAGCTCCTCGAGCTCGTTTATGGACATCTCCCTCTCATCAACCAGACATGTCTCCGACAAACATGTTTAGCCATGTGTAACTCGCTCAAGAGCCCAGCCCGCCTTGACAAGACGGAAATGATGGAATATATTGCACTCATTGCTCGAGATTACCCTGACTTCTGGGTATCCGGAAAAAGGCTGTGGCTCAATGCTTTTCGATCAAGTGACTTGCCCAATTCGGGGGAATCTCCCCCAATCTTTCGAGAACCCCCATGGGCCTCGAAACAGATATACTATTTCGAGCGCGGTGCTCTAATGGTCAAGCACAAGCATGTTCAAGTCAGCATCAAATACAGCCAGCTCGAAAAGAAGAGTCGGCGGCAAGCGAGATATCTCAAGATCCTCATGAAACCATACAAGACGGAGTTCGCGCCCCGCTTGAACATCCACCCTCTAGACAAGGTCGGGGAGATAGGCTACTTCCAGTGGTATCCCAAGGTCGTATCTGGCAGATATCTAACCTTCAATCAGCGGAGTTTCTCAAACAACTGGAGGAATGAAAGAGTGGTTTTGAGTGAGCTTGGATGCTTTGGTTCATGCATGCATCAGTATACAGACCCACAGCGATATCAACACTACCTGGCACGTCAGAGAAGGGCTGCAAAGGACCGGAACTGTTCTCACTGTCGGCGACAGGTGCAGATGAGATGGCAGCCTGAATGCAGTGACTTGTTCTTCGAATGCATACGGAACGCTTTTGGCAACGAGAACACTTGGTTCGATGGAGCGTGTGCGTGGTGTCTTAGTGAGTTTTCGATATGTGTAACATCAGGAGGACAACTGGTAGTACAAACGTGGAGAGACTTGGGAGGTGCCGAATCACCTCTGAACAGGGTCTGGCAAGAGCATGTTGGTGAGGTCGATTTCAAGGATGTCGGGACAGAGCGTGATCCCCGGGAGATCAGAGGGCGCTATGGGGTTATTGCTGAGGAATAAACCTGCAGTTATTCATGTTATACGTGGTAGAGGGGAAAGGCCAGGCAAGCAGTATAAGGGTTCGTGTGTGGCTCTTTATATCTTGCCTTCATATTTGTAGCTTGTGAGGAGGGTCCATATTTCATTGTCAACCAGCTAAGGGAAATACTAAATTACCAAACCTGTAAACCATTTTGATCATTGTACGTTAGACATAGAGACACAAGGTTCTACTGTGCCTTTTCTGATCATTGAGGAATGGAATGCGGTTGTAAGTGAAACAAATGTCGATCCAGCGGGCCGTTCCCCGTGAGAGTAGCTACCCTAAACTTGCTTAGTGATCGAGATGCAAGACGGTTAACCATGATCATGATCATTTGTTGAATGGTCTGATGTGATAGAACTGTATAAAGAAATAGCAAGGGTTTGCCTCGTTGCTGGGCATCTTAATCGCTGGACTTGAAGTAACCCAAATGAGCCAATTGGATGACATCACATGAAGAGGATGCTCTAAAACGGAAAGTTAAGGCCCACTAAGTTATCCGTGTAATGGGGAGAATTCCAACAAAGAGAACTAACAATCCATTGAATAAAACAAATAAAAATTAAGGGAGTGCTAAGAATATATCCATCTGATCTGTTTGAAAATATCATTAACATCAATCATTTTCCATTCGCGAATCTTGGTCGTTGTCAAGTCATCCATCAGTAGCTACTACTACAGTACTCTGTATCAGGGATCAGGATCAACGGTCAAAGAGTTGTCGACCCAGCAACGAATGTAAACAAGGCCGGGGTGTCAGTCCCAACGTCCTCGACCAACCATCCGCTGCCACACAGCCAATGCGTCTGGGGATCGGGACCTTAATATCTGCACCATTCCAGGAACATCCTTTGACCTTATCCCCTTCCTCGCTTCCGTATCCCTTTCCTTTTTTTTTTTTAATCCTCATCCTCCTCTCTCGTGTGTGTGTCACTGCAAAAATATACGACACACATACGGTACAAACCCCCTGACCGCTTTCCCCTCCATCGTCAGATGCCCCGTCGCAATACTATCAGGGCCGACGATCTCGATTTCGAGATTCACATTGATCCATCGTGCTTGAGCGATCCTATGGACGATAACGAAAACAAGGCCCCCGAGGAGCCAAAGGTGGAAGTCGAAACCTCCACCAACCAAGAGACCGAATCCGTCAAAGACCTTGATACCGATATTGATACAGCAGACCACGACGACTCGACGGCTGAAGCCAAGGTCGACTCTACGACTGAAGCTACCGAAGAGGATAAATCTACTATAACTCCAGAAGAGACCGAAGAAGAACAGAAGCTCGACCAAGAGCAAGCTGTACCAGAGGTCGAATCAACCGTCGATCAGGCTTCAGAATCTGAGGAAGAATCTTCTGATTCAGAGTCTGAGGTTGAAGCCGAGGAAGAAGCCGAATATAAAGTCGACTTGGAAAAAGACAACGACGAACCAATTGAGCAGCCACAAGCAGAAGTAGACGAACCCGCATCTGAGGCTGAACTTGACACACCGGCCGCAGAGCCTTCATTGGACGACACAGAAGATCAGAACGACGAGGAACCTACCCCTGTCGACGACGTCACTACCGCTGAGGACACTCCTGCCGAAGCTCCAATTGAGGACGCCCCTTCGGCAGATAACTCCACCGAGGACATTTCTGTCAACGACGCTATCGCTGAGGATCTTAACAACGAAGAGCCTGTCGAAAAAGACAAGGCCAAGTCAGCCGAAGCTGAGGTCGAAGAATCTATTGAGGACAACGAAGAGCGACACTTTTCTGAAACAGAGTCAGACGTCTCTGGGTCTCGACGTGTGTCTTCTGGTTCTTCTGGATCTAGTTACTCTGAAGGTCGACAATCTAATCGCTCCGAAGCTATCCAGGAAGCTGCCCGAGATCTCGCCTCTCAGATTGACAACCACGAGAAGCGAGAATCTTTGAATAGCTACTCCGAAGCAGGCGACAACAGTTATATATCTGAAACCAGAACTATTAGTGCTCGTCAATCAGACGCTCACATGGCTCGCTCAGTCAAAAGCGGTGTAGACGAGGCTGGTGATGAGCACGAAGACGACGTTTTTAGTGACCGAAGTCCTCGCAGCTCAGTGGGATCCGTATCGGAGGGCGATCACCGGAAAGCTCAGGACGCTATGTCCCGAATGACCAGGTCCCCCCGTGTCTCGGGTATCTCTGGCATCTCTGGTTTCTCTGAGTATGACAGGGAAGAGGAAGATTTTATCCCCACTATTCGAGGTAACCCTCGGCCCATCTTCCGGTCACCTTCCTCTGTCAAGGCCATGCAAATGTCTTCGCCTCCAGGTTCAACAGTTGGCGGCTCGCCTCGGTCTGGCCGACGGGCACCTGTTGCAAGCTCGTCCAGAATTAGTTCTCCTCGTTACTCAGAGCAATATTCACCCAAGAGGACACCGCCTCGGTTCAAGAGGTCTACACCGCCTCTTGTTCTTCTACATGTCACATTACTTCCTCTTCGATGGCCTTGGGGTGAGGTGCTAGAGAATGCAGACCCTGAGGAGCTGAGCAAAGAATGCAAGACAATCAAAGATGCTTGGCGAACACTCCAGGACCGCATGGGAGATACCACCGTTGAGCGTGGTATCCTCCTACCCCATCCTCAGAACGACTATGAGGTTCTTGAGGAACGGTTACTGGAGGCGCTTGAACTTCCCATGAGACGTCGTGCTCGTATTCTCGAATGTGGTCATTACCTCGGTCCCTCCAATATGATGACCATTGAGGATTCCGAGTCGGAAAGCGACGAAGATGAGGACGAGGACGATGAAGAGTCTGAGAAGCGCAGGGCAAGTCGTCGTCAATCACAACCCACACATTGGTGTAAGACTTGTAAATCCGACATTCACTACGAGTCTCTCGGTCAGGGCAAGATCTTCCGTGTCAAGGTCTACGCCAGCAACGGTCTGATCCGTGGCGGTGCTTGGGAAGCTTGCTGGAAAGAGATGGAGCGAGTCGATGTTGAGATTGTGCCTCTTGTCGATGCAGTATCCCAGCATGAGCTTGTACAGTTGGAGGCTGACCAGGAGAGGGATTTGGCTATGAGAGAAGCTGAAGAGGAAGAGAGGTATGTCAGGTTGGAAGAGGAGCGCAGGGAATTCGAATCAAGGGAGCGAGGACGCGTATCGAGACGACGCGGAGAGTCTCCTGGCCCTATCGAGGACCTCACTATGGATGAGGGAGAGTCACATCTGGACGTGCATGACCGTGATGCATCTCAACATGCAGAGTCTGTTCATGACAAGTCGACTTACGACCAGTCACGTCATGAGGACGGCGATGTTACCAAAGATTCCATCAAGGAGCCTGCCGATGCTGAACAAAGTAGGTCCTTTGATGAGCTCGAGAAGGATATCGATGAACATCTCCAAGAAGAACGTGAGAGGAGTCTTGCCGAAGAAGCATCAGCCGGTGCACCTTCGCCTGAGGCTTCTCACATTGACGAACCGTCTGTTGCTCCTGAAAATCCTGCCGAGTCCAAGAATGACGAAGCAGAGTACGAAAGGAGAGACAATGAGCGAATGAGAGATATATACGGCGATGTCCCTCCTGCCTCTGAAAAGCATCATGAAGATGCTCAGCGATCTTTCGAGTCACAACCTCAGCACCACGAACAACAACACGCTTTCGCCGAAGATCGCCAAAAGGCAATGAAGAACGCTAGTCTGCCGGAGCTATTGGCTGAGTCGGCTCGGGTTATGATGCAAGATAAGAAAAACATCTTGATCGGCTTGCTGAGCATTCTCATTGTACTCCTCGCTATACGTGGAGGCCCTGGATCCCAACAAAGCCCCGACACGTTCCAGTTCATTAGAAATGCGGAGGTCCCTACCGTCACAGTAACACAGGCAATGGGCCTAGAAACTGTTGAGGCGGTCAAGGATGTTGCTGCTTCCGTGGCTGCCGTTGTTGAAGAAGAGAGCAGTGCTCAGTCTGATTTCTCTGAGGAGAGTGTCGTTATCGAGGACACCGTTACTGCTGAGGAGGAAGGAAACGCTGAGGAGGAGCAGGTCAAGGCTGTTGTCGACAGCGCTTCCTCTGGCGCCGGCGGCGATGCTATCCCTCCGCTCGAGGCGCCCTCTTGCTCAGAGCGCATTGTCCGTGTCGTGGAGACAGTTACTGCTGTCGAGACAGCTACCGTTTACGCATCTGAGATGCCTTCTGAGGAGACGCAGGCTGTCAAAGATGAGACGGTTGACGAGGAACAGGTTAGCGAAGAGCAGGCCCAGGAGAGTGCGGCACCCGAAGCCGAGGGTGTTCCTGTGGGCTCGGAAGCTTCCGTCGAACAGGAGGCATCCATGGAGGAGACACCTTCTCCTGAGGAGACCACTGTTGCTTCCGAAGAAGTTGAGCCTGTCGAGGGAGCCAACGAAGAGGAAGAGCCTGCTCAGGAGACAGTGTCGCCCGCTGATGGTTCTTTCGGTGACCTCGAAGGTGAGACCCCTTCCGAGTCGGCGACCCCAGAGGCTCAGGGCTCTGATGAGGAAGCCCCTGAACAGTCTGCGGAGCCTTCGGAGGAGGATGAGGAGGATGAGGAGGAGCTTTAAGGAATTTGCAAGCGATGCCACGTTTTACATGCCTTGATGTAAGTTGCTACGAAGGATATACCTAGAACGCATTCTTTTTGATGAAAATGGCGGGTATTCATGTGATTCTGTTGCGATGATTGATAGTTTGAATGATACATGAAGGGTACATAATCAGGAACCTGTTACGGTGGCTAGTCGATATGATGAGAATAGAAATATCATGCTTATACTGTTTTCGCCCATTGCGATTTGTTTGTGTAGTATCGTGTTGTAAAAGCAGTACATAGTACGTTGGCCAAGATCTTATCTAAGTGAATAAGGTGATGCGTGTCCATAAAATATACGTCTCATTAGAGCCACAGTATTGACTAACTTCTCTTCTGGATCTCAACAGGGCAACCCTTATAGCCGAATGTAGATATCCATACAATCGATCCTCCACTCCCTCTTGCCTAGAAGATTCCTGAGCCATTCAATCCCCAACCCCGACCACTCAGCCCTTCTAGCCTCAAGGTCCTCGCCTGCAGACTTGGCAATGGCGGCGATAGTCGTGTTGACCATGTCGAACGCCGTCGAGTTGAAGGTCGCCTCAGCAACCTCGTCGGACGGCAGCTGACTCGGCGTTCCCGGACGAGGTAGGAACCAGTTGCTTCCAAAGTCGAAAAAACATTGGTCGGACCAGTTGCACGAGGTTAGGAAGAGGATGAGCAGCAGGATGGAGCAGTACACGCAGGGTCGGTTGAGAAAGTAGGTGCAGATGAAGAAGAGGAAGATAAAAGCCGGAGAAGCGTTGGTCGGGATGAAGAGCAGTGGGAGCCAACTGGGAATAAAAGTGTCAGTTTTTAGGGGAGGTATTAGACTCGAGGAATTGGTGGTGTTTACCTGCGAAGACAAAACATGTTGGGCAGACCTATGCGCCGTACATATGACAGAGAGGGAACGGCAGGTGTCGATGCTGAGGAATTTTCTTGAGGTATATGTATACAGTAGAGAGTATTGACTCGATGTTGAGTGTTTTTCGTCAGTCTAGGGAGATTTTGCTGCGTCTGCGCGCGGGCGCATGGGGATGGTTTGAAGACGAGGCTCGGAGAGGTTTGGTGGCGGTTTGAAGTGTTACGTCGTTTTTGACAGAGTTGAGAATGGAACGGGGGGAGAACGAACTAGATTGGGTTTAGTTTAACTTTGTTTAGTGCGTTGAGGCTCTGGGGTTTTAGCATTGTCGGTATAAGAAATGAATGTAGCGGTATTGGCTGAACTTTTACTATAGATATATTCTGATAGTGTATACTATTCATTCATTTTCTATTTTAGATACAATTAGTCTGGCTTGTATGTCGGGTTCCCGGCTTTTGTAGCGTTGTAAACCTAAGAGTTTGAAAAGGCTCAATAACTGTAGGTTAATCAAAGCCGCGAGAGCATGTTTGCAGCTCTAAATGTGACTTGGGGTAACGAACAAGTTAAAAATAGCCACAGGAAACAAAATGTATTAATTAAGTAGTCCATGTTCCTGCTGGATGAACTACAAGTGTGAGTAAAACTCAGGTTTCCTTCACTGACATTGATCCAGGGACGCGATGCTCACGGTTCTGCTGACCTATTACCTAGGTATGCAACTAACTGGGACGATTTTAGGTAGAGCAACAGTATAAAGGCAAACATTAATAATACAAAAGCAGCACAGTATCTGCTGTTTGTGGTCTCTTCACATGGGATCCAATTTATACTAAAACGAGTCAAGGTTGAATTCCCCAATGCAGAAATTCCTTTGGCAGCTGTGAAAGACAAAGAGATTGGTCTCAGAATTTCTTCAACAAAACGTCGGGCAACAAGCAATCTGCAGCTTTGGCTGCATATGTACAGGGCCAGGGGTCACAGTTCTTTTCAGGCTCTTGTTTCTTGTTTGATTAGATAGATTGTGAGTCACCAATAGAGTAGTACATAGTCTAGAGCTGTAAGAGGCGGTGACTTTGACAGCTGGCAGTCTGGGCGCTATGCAACCAATACACGGCGTAGGTAGTCTATGTCTTAGCCGAACCGGTTCATTGAGCAGTTCCAGCTCAGAGCTTTCTTTGCATCAGCCACTTTAAGTTATGTGGTGACCGTTGACAAGGACGGACGGATATGTAGTCGAGGAGTAAAAGCCCAAGCATTGCTTTGATTTCGTCATTTGTGAAAACATTCTTTCATATATGTCTGATATCGATCAAAAGAAACTCGACATTTTCCGAGGTACCAGTAGCAACAGCAGTAGCAACACACACAAAATACAATCAACCAGCCCGAATCAACCACGTCACTCGGGCATACCTTGCAATCGGGGAATAGTGAGGTGGAAACATCCATCCAATATCTCCCTCCCTCTCTCCCGTCACCTCACATCACATCAACTAGGTACCTACCTACCTAAGGTATTACACTGCTCGTAGTATTGGGCAACGTGGGCACATTCACTGGTAACCTACCTAGTACGCAGTTGGTACCCGCGACTCAAGCTTGGGCTGCTACAGCATCGGCCGCTGCATTGGCAGTTTTAAAAAGTCAATTTCATCGTCATTGAGGGCCGCCTAAAACATTAGTATCAGTGCACGGATAATTAATTCTATTTGCCCGTTGTCTAACATCACTTTCTTTGCTTTCTCTCCCCTCTGAAAACATTCCCTCTACCTTTCCATACTGGAGCTAGCATTCAATACTAGGTAAGGTACCACCACCACCGCCTGTTCTGCAGTGTCAGTGCCGGCCAAGTGCCAGTGCCACTTACCAGCCATTTACAGAGAGGTACCTTGGCTTTCACCGTCATCATTCATCGGTTCGCGACTTTTTGTTTTTTTTTCTCTCCCACGTCAACCACCCACTTTCGCCTCATCATTGAAGCAGAGAGAATAAAAATTTAGAATCGCATCTGCTTTTCTCCAGTTCTATCATCGTATTCCCCCTTTCCCCCTTCCTTTCCCCTCTCTACCTAATCATCATCATAATCATCTCATTTCATCCTTTCTCTTGGCGTTCTCTCGGAATCTGATCGGCCCGTTTGCTTTGCTTTCGTTCCGCCTCCGCTTCCCTTTCGCCGCCTTTCCTTCGTCTCTGAATCACATTCAGATTCAAAGAACCCAAAATCAAGCGGGAACTCTTTTCGAGTCCGCAACCGCAAACCCTTTCCTAGGCTGTTGCCATGGATAATCTCGACATGCCTCCGGCTCCCACGCCGCCAGTCAACAATGCAGGCAACTCGGATCGCACTGCTAATTTGCTGAACCTTCTCAAGTTCAGTGGCTCAGGTGGCTCCCAGCTGCAGAGCCAGGCTGCGCAGGCTCGCGCTCATGGTCACAACCCACAGCAGCAGCAGCCCATGCAGCAGCCCCAGGAGCCGCAGCAGGAGCATCAATCTCCTCAGCAGCTTCACCAGCAGTTGCCTTCCGAGCATCAGATGCACCAGTTCAATCAATTCCAGCATGCCCAGCAGGGTCGCGGTGTCCTTCAAAGTCCTCTGCCTGCTCAGATTCACCAGCCTTCGCCTTCTTCTGCTGACCCCACTGGTCTCCTGGCCGCCCTTATGCGCGGCGCCCATGAGCCTGAGGAGCCAAAGCAGCAGCAGCAGGCCCACCCCCAGCAAGCTTTTGGCAACGGTTCGCCTCCTGCTGATACCCGTTCTTACCTGCTGAATCTTCTCAACCGCCCTAAGCCTAGCCAAGGCGACCAGCAGCAGTCGATTCTTACCGAGGCTTCACGTTCGACGAACCTTACGCCCCAGTCTCCTCAGAACGCTCATGCTGAAACTGCCCGCTACTCGGGCGCCTATCAGCAGCAGTACGATCAGCATCAGCACTCCCACGGTAGCCAGTACCCGAATTACCAGCACCGCCCGGCCGATTCCTACGCCGACTCTCATGCGCCTTCCAATGCTTCCGAGTCTTACTATCCTGCCTCTCAGGAAAACCAGACTGATACATCAGCTCTTTTCCAGCAACTGCTGGGAAACCTTGCTCAGTCTTCTCCTCAGAGCCAAGGTCACAGCCACGCCGCGCAGTCACCCAGTGCCATGGCTTTCCAGATTCTGAAGAAGGACTCGCCCGCTGCTTCGCATCACTCTCACCATTCTCACCACTCCCACCGTCATGACCATTCGGTCGGCGCTGGCAGTGAACGGGCTGCTTTCCCGACTTCTCCTCATCAGATTCGTCGCAAAGCAACCCGAACTGCGTCCATCCAGTCTCACCCTTCTGTGAAGCAGGGCACACCCCCTACCTCCGAACTCGAGAACCATAATTCAACGGCCAAGGCGACAGTCGCGGAGGCTGTTGAGGATATCGCTGAGCAGGCTGATCACGACGCCACTGAGGCAATTGAGCGCGCGGAGTACGAACGGGCCCAGGCTGAAATTGCCGAGGACCTGGACGATATGCTCCACGCAAAGTCCGAGAAGGAATTCGAGGACAGTGCTCAAGTTACCGCTCAGGCCATTCAGGCTGAGCTTGACCGCAGCGATAACGAAGGTGTTCTCGAGGCCGCCCTTTCAGCTGAGGTTGCCGAGACCGTTCGCGAGATTGTTGATGAAGCTGCTCAAGGCGTTGCCGAAAGCTGGGAGAGTGCTGACCAGGATGAGATTGTTGTAATCGAAGAAAAGGAGACTCCTCCCGTCAAGGTCTTCAACTTCCCCATGAAGCCATGGATCTCCATTACGCTTCAGGAGGAGGGAACCGAACCACGACCTCTGTTCCGCGACGAGACCATCATGGACATCGCTCGATTGAAGAAGGAATTTGATCAGATCGATCGCAACCTGTACACTGCCACTGAGAACTACATGGCCTACGGTATGTCTAAGCAGGGAGGTCTCCGTGTCATTCGACAGGAGGATGGTAAAGATGCCAAGATCTTCACCGACACCAAGGACCGCATCTTCAATGTGGCCATGTCTGTTACGCCCACTGATCACGAAGGTGCCCATCGCGAGGCCATCATCGGTACTGGCATCAGTGGTACCGTCTACTGGGTTCAGATTCGTGATGGCGAGAAGGATCACATCGAGGATGCTCATATGGAGCAGTACGGCTTCGCTCTACCTCCCATGAGCTCCCAGGAGGGTGACGCCCCTGGCGGTGTTCTCAAGACCCGCGCTCGCACCTCAACAATCCACCCCGAGTACTTTGCCGTTGGCCGCGGCAAGTCCATCAACCTCATCTGGCCTTCTTACATTCTGCAAAACAACTTGTTCAAGCCAGGCCACGATCGCGTTGTCGACACGGAAAATCTTGCGAAACAATGCTCTCTGAAGATCAACACTGGTAAGGCCGGCAAGGACTTCACCTTCAGTCAGGACGACTCCGTCATCGTCTCTCTTGATAAGTCTGGTCGGGTCAAGTTCTGGGATGTTCGAGACCTGACCGCTGTCAAGGAGGGCTCCGACCCACGGGCACCCATGCCTGCGCAGACCTCTCTCGAGGTCAAGGAGCCTTTGATGACTCTTGCCACCACTCCTGAGGGCGAGAAGGCCTGGCCCACGTCGGTCCTGCTTCTCGACAAGCAGCGACCCTACCAGAAGCGATGTGCACTTCGATACATGATTGTCGGAATGAAGCAGAACCACACTCTGCAGCTTTGGGACCTGGCCCTTGGTAAGCCTGTGCAGGAGTTCAACCTGCCTCACAGCAAGGAGTCGGATGCTGTCTGTAGTGTCATGTACCACTCTGCCACTGGCATGATCGTCATTGGCCACCCCACACGAAACTCGATCTACTTTGCGCACTTGTCGGCACCTAAGTATAACCTCAAGAGCGTCTCCCAGGCCGAGTACATCCAGCGACTTGTTGCTCAAGACTCCTCCATCCCCCAGCCGGATAGTACCGCTGTTATTAGTGGTGTGCGAGAGTACTCGTTCGCTAATCGGGGAATTCTGCGAAGTCTTGACATTCTTGGCACACCTGCTATGGTCCAAGATGCCGATGAACCCACCCTCTTCGAGCTGTATGCCATGCACTCCAAGGGTGTTGCTTGTCTGCTTGTCAAGCAGACCGAGCTTGGATGGTCCAAGGACAACAAGGTTCTTGACGCAGTTGATGCCGTCGCTCAAAACGTCGTTACTGTCTCCAAGCTCAAGGCTCCCCAGCCTGCCGAGACCGCAACCCCCGCCAGCAACGGAGATGCCGTTGTCCGTGTTGTCAACCGCGGATCCAACAAAGAGAACGCCCAGACAGCCCTCGGATCTCAGGCCGAGTCCGTTCAGCGTGGGCCTGAATCGACTGTTCCCGCCAAGGCCAAGAGTGAGCCAAAGGAGGCTGAAACGCCCATCCAGTCTGCCAAGGAGTCCCAGTCCGAGAAGCCCGAGCGAAAGTCACGAAAGAAGAAGAACGCTGCAAACCAGGGTGATGCTACCACTAACGGGGCTACACCTCGTGCTGGCAATAAGGATGCCAAGGGCGCAAACAACGCTGTTGCACCTGCTGTCTCTTCTGAGGCACTGGATGCTGCCATTTCTGGACTTGAGGCTCGTTTGAACGTCAGCGTTGGCGAGTCCCTCAAGTCATCGTTCAAGAACCTCCACGGCAAGATTGACGACGATATCCGGGTCCGGGACGAGAATTTCAATCAGCACCAACTCAAACTCCTTGATATGGTTTCGGAGGTGCTCAATGAAAACACTCAGAAGGTCCTGGAGGCTCTTATCCACCATCAATTCACTGAGCTCGTCATCCCAGCCATTGGTGACAAGGCGGGTGCCGCTGTTACCGATCTCCTCGATAACAAGCTACAGCCTCACCTTGCCTCTTCTGTGCAAAAGGAGATCCAGAGCTCCCTTCCTCATGCGCTTAACAGGTCCCTGCGCTCTGGCGATTTTGTGAAGGCCATTTCTGAACGTGTTGGAAACACTGTTACTACGAGCGTCCAGCAGGAAGTTGTCGCAACACTGACTCAGCGACTCACCCCGACTTTCACCAACATTGCTACTCAGGCGTCGCAGCGTGTTGCTGGCGAACTGCATCAGCAATACCATGATCAGTTTGAGTACATGAAGTCTCAGCATGCCGCTGACAGTGCCAAGATCGATCAGCTTACTTCTCACATCACCCATCTATCTGGAATTGTTGAGACCATGGCTGCTTCTCAGGCGGCCCTTCACGCAGAGTTCCTCAAGTTCAAGCAACAGCCTGTCCACGAACTTCCTGGAATGCCCCAGAATGCCGGTCACGGCCAACCTGTTCATCACGGCTATGCCACTAGTCAGCACCACCACCAGGGAAGCCACGCTGGCAGCTACCACCCCAGCCAGGCTCCAAGCCAGGTTGCAAGCCAAGCTCAACAGTACATTGGCAGTCCACAGTACGCTCGCGGTTCTCAGCATATAAACAGTCCTCAGGCCTCCCAACAGGCTTCAGACTACGTCGCTCCTACTGCCAGTGTCAGTGCCCTTGCTGGTGCCTACGCCAGCCAGCGTAACCAGACAGAGCCTGAAGCGGACCACGACTTGATGCAGCGCATCAGGATTGTCGAGCAGGCTATCCAGGAGGGTCGTTACCAAGATGCTATGATCCAGTGGATCCAGAGTGGCCGCGAGGAAGAGATCTTCCGCCGCTGCCTCAGTCGCTTCCCTCCCAAGAAGTTCGAGAACCTGCCTCTCCTGATGTTGCTTGTTGTTATTGCCACAATCTCCAAGGATCTGAAGCCCAACGCTCGTCTCAAGGAAGAAGTTGAATGGATCGAAATGGCTCTCAACGCCTTTGCGGAGAACCTTCCTGCCTTTGTAAGTGCACATCTACCAAATGATACGAGCATAACTAATCTATTGCAGGAATGGGAACAATCTGGCGCTCGCGATGTGATCAAGAGTACGACTCAGACCATGCAGCTCCTCATTGGACGCATTCAGCCTCTCATTGGCGGCATTCAGGACGGTTTCCCTACGGACCCCTTCCTTGCCAACCTCGAGAGAGCCAAGCTTGATTGGATCATTCGAACATCGGAACATGTGCTTGATACCTTTGGCGCCCCGAGACGCTACGAGTAATCGACCGCTATGTGTGTCTGGAGGATTCCGTTCCGACGATGAATCTTTCGACTTGTCTAACGAAATAGACCATGGAAACATGGCGTTTTGTCGTAGACCAGAAGTTGCGTATGCAACCGTGTACATCACACTAGGAGGATATCATATCACATTGGAGCATTTCGGAACGATTCACGATTGGTGAAAAGAAAAAGAAAAATAAGACATGCATGTGCATTATCGGGAAGTTAGTGATGTTTTATGGTATCGGTATTTGGGTGCTTTAACTCGTTTTCACATTTGGGATGCTATGATACCCCGGAGAAGGGGAGGATCGGGAAGGAGTGTTTGCAGAGGACAGATAGAAGGAGAAGACACCGTTATTCTTCCTCTTTGACATAGTTTCGATAATTAATGTATGAGTTGCGATGAGATATGGATCGTTTTATGTGTTGTGTTGATTCGTTTGTGTAAGGTATGCAATCGTTGAAGAGAAAAGGCGGCGCCACGGCAGGTTATGGTCACTTTCGATTCAACTGCTGCCAAGCCACCGGGATTTCTTTCTTAGGTATTCAAAGACATGCTATTGGGTAGGTAATAATAAAATAGACATACTACCTTAGGGAAGACTTGTAGAATATCTAGTCAAAGTATTCTCTAAAAACTAACCTAAAGATTTTTGTTGCTGTCCTAATTGTCACATGGCGATAGATTTGGTGTATCTATTTTATTATAACCCAACTGGCCAAGTATACAGCATTGTTCTCTAAATTGCAGAGCACCTGTCCTTGATCATCTCGGAAGCTGCGGGTAGCAATGGATCATATTCAGGTACATGGTCTCGGCAAACGAGTGCCAGATGTTATGGCAGACAAGCTTTTGGGCAACATGTCATTTCAGCCCTAGGGAAAGGGGCAGCCTTGGACGTGGAAGTCTTGTCAAATCATGTATGGTGTGAGAATCAAAGAGTGGTTTCTCATGTCTTCCTTTGACTGGAGGCAATCGTCAAGAGGACTGATAATATCGTTACTACTTCAGTGGACGACGTGGGCTCATCATGACATGAATAACAGTCGTTGTCGGTGGAATAGTATAGATGACTGCCTGTTAGTGGTATCATGTCATGTCACAAACTAGGACCCCAGACCGAGGCTGAATACCAAGTCCCTAGCTATTAGCTCCACGCCGAGGTTTCTTGATACGAGAACATGAATATTTCTTCTACCTGATCTGATTCATCCCATCAACGAAGGTGCGCCCGCGCACTTCGGAGTTCGGAACGGGGGCTTAAATATTATTCTCGGGGTCGGAGTCAACCCAAACCGCCGGTTTATGAGACGCAACGCGCCGCTCGATGACTTGGCGGCTTGAATTCTATTCGTAGGGCGAGCATGTTAGGACGGAAGCGGTAACGACCACGAGAAGTTAAGCTTATTACATTTTAATATTGTAGAGTTTATTAGGTTGATTGGTTGGTTTTCAAGTAGGAAACTGCATAAAATATGCCAAGACAGCTGAAGTGAGACTACGATGGTGAGAATATAGTCACAACCGGCGCGTGGAATAATTAATGATAAGTTGTTTGATGGAGGAATCGACCAACATGTTCATTATTCCATGGCCGAATTGTTATTGCGGTTCAATGAACCAGGATAGAGTTGGATATCTCGGCAGATAGAGAAGAGCCTGTCTTGGACAGCACTTATACAGACTATATATACAGGGTTCGTACATACCTAGGACAATACCATGCTTGCCAAGAATCTCGATGCATGTGAAATCTCCGTATACCGAGCATAATACAGAATATAGACACCTAGTAAATGAGACTATCTGTAGTGTGACACTACCAACAGACTTCTTTAAACAAGTGTCAAAGCGCTGTGGAGTGACACCCACTAGCTATTCTCCGATGACCAGCTTTTTTCGTCATTAATTTGTTGTGTTGTGTCTCGTGCCTGACTTCCTTGTTTTGCCTACTTTACTTTTCTTGTATGTATCGATGAGTTGGTGCGTGTGTAACCATCCAAGACAATGGAGGTTGAATTATAACTTCTCTCTCCTCTTTCCGCTCCTCCTTCGTTTCTCTTCACTCCCTGCTTTTCCTCTGGGCTTTGTTCCTTCGACGGGTACCTAGTTTTGAACCACCACGTTCTCTATCCATAGTCTGCTTTGACTGCCGTTTTAATATACCAATCTTTCTCTTGGCTTTATCAAACACCCTCTCTTTATTACGTCTTTTATGATTTCGTATTAGTATAATTCCCCACGGTTACGATCATGGTGACAGCTTCTAAAAATGTGGTGGAGCCAGTGTGTAAGTCACAACTCTAACTTAACCCCCCATCACTCGCCAATATCTAACAACCTGTTGTAGTTATTGTCCTCGCTTTTACTGCAGGATGTCTCATCAACAGACGAAGAGGCACTCAAGCTTCATATAATGAATGTAACGAGGATGTTGAAACTGGCCAACGATATGTCGACTCGCCGCCTCTGAAGCCAGCTGTGCCCCAGCAAAGCGAACGGCCTACACGCAAAGCTCCAAATCTCTTCTTCGTCCTTTTATCGCGCTTCTTCAACACTTTTCCGTTCTTGGTAGAGATTTGGTATTGGAACCTGACATACTGGTGTGTATCAGGGGTTCATAGAAATATGGTGCTATGTGCTGACTTGGTCTAGGATATATCAAGGCCTTCGAGCTGTATCGGCCAGAACAATTGCTGGCAACAAGGCTGTCTTCAATCGTGCGCTAGGTCACGCTCTTCAAATCCTTCGTGTCGAATCATTCTTCGGCCTTGATATCGAGCAGCGTTTTCAATCGTACACAATGCACCAGCAACCATGGCTCATGCCCATCCTCGCCAAGATCTACTACTCACACATCAGCGTTGGCATCCTCTTTCTCATCTACATCTACACATATCTCCCACCTTCGACATTCCAACGCATTCGTCGCACCATCGCCGCCGATAACGCAATCGCGTTTGTCATTGTCACACTCTGGCGCTGTTCACCTCCGCGCCTGCTACCCCCAGAGTACGGCTTCGTCGATGTCCTACACAGTAAAGCCGGCGGCTCCAACGTCTGGAACAACAACCGCTTCCAACTAACCATTGCCGCGATGCCGAGTTTGCATTTTGGAACATCTCTCTTCTTTGCCGTCTGCATGTGTCGGTTCTCTCCGCATCGCTTTATGCGAGTGCTCGCTCCTCTGTGGCCTACGGCCATGCTCATCACGATTGTTGCGACGGCGAACCATTTTCTGACAGATGCTTTTATCGGCGCTTTGGTTCCGTTGCTAGGATGGCGCATTAATCGGGCTGTTCTTGTTCTCAAGCCTCTACAGGATTTTGTGTTTGCGCCTTTGGTCAGCAGGCTGGACCTAGTCGATTGGAACGTGCGAGTTATTCCTAAGACTTTGTAGTAATGACTATGCATGACTTCTTGCGGGAGTGGTAAAGGGATTGAAAATGGGGAATGGGGGTAGAGATATGTAGCCCAGTCCTCGGAGGATTAAAAAACTTGGCTGGCAGAAGCATACGAGACAAAAATAGTAAATTAGTTTATGTCATCTTGGGAAAAGAAGCTTAGGTTATCAGATTCTATGCCCTGAAGCTTAGAGGTTAACCTTTCTGTTATCCCTATCCAGTATATGTATTTGGTTTTAGTTAATAATCGTGTCTTGGCACAGTAGGAATGGACGAATGGAATCCTTTTGGGCATCGTAACAAGTAGTAACGAGCTCTTTGGACGCAGTGCATCATTTCTTCGTCGAAGACATGGGGTCTCTGTGCACGTAGGCATATCAGTACCATGGAACTCGCGGAGGGCGATGATGAGATTCGAGCCTGCAGTTCGATACCCAGTTATTCATTTCCAAGATTTTATCACATAGCTTTATATCTATTCATCAACTTGAACGTCTATCAAACCTTGGCTCTCTATGCGCTGCTGGAGACCTTGATAACAACCTTTCCAAAGTGCTGTCCGCTGATCAAATACTCAAACGCCTTGTTTGCTTCCTCAAAACCAAAAGACTTGCAGATAACGGGATGAATAGAGTGTTTCTCGTAGAAAGAAACCATCTCCTCAAACCGATCCTTGGGTCCGTTTAGAATACCCTTGAGCGTGACGTTCCTCCTTAGAGCGAGAACGTTGACGCCGACCTTGCCGCCAATATCCTCCTCTTCCTCCTTGCCGGATAGGTAGCCCACGCAGTTAATCAGACCACCAAAGGCGACAGAGTCAAACGACTTTCGCAGCGTGCGTGCGCCACCGGTCTCGAAGATGATGTCCGCGCCACGGCCCTGTGTGGCTTTCATGACAGGATCCTGCCACTCCCAGTGCGTGCGGTAGTTGATGCCCGTGTCGGCGCCGAGATCCTTCTTTGCGCGATCGAGCTTGTCGTCTGAAGAAGAAGTGATTATGACGTTGAGACCAGATGCCTTTGCGATTTGAAGACCTGCGATGGAGACACCGCCTGTGCCTTGGAGGAGAACCGACTCCTTCTTCTTGCTGCCGTCGGCGGGCTGGCCCAGGGGTCGCATGCCGTTGATGCACATCCAGGCCGTGACGGCGGCGATGGGCAGACACGCAGCTTCCTCATCAGAAAGGTAGTCCGGGACGGGGACGAGGCTATCGGCAGAGAAGCAGCGGTACTCTGTCAGAACGCCAGGGAGAGGCAGGCCGAGACCGGAGGCCATGTCGGCTTCAGTGACTTGGCCGGTGAGATGGGTCTGGTTGAAGATGGACATGACGCGGGCACCTGTCTTGAGCTTGGGTGAAGAGCTCTGGATGACAGTGCCGCACATGTCGGAGCAGGGCACGAGAGCTTCAGTGTCTTGAACTGAAGCGTGGTGGTTGTAATCGCCATTGATGACTTACACAGTTAGTCCAACCCGTTCTCTTCAAAGAACGCTAACAAAAACATACCTTCAGTATCACGGTAATTCAAGCCAACGGCATGAACCTTGACAAGGACCTCTCCATCCTTAGGCTGCGGGACCTTTCCCTCTCCAAACTGAAGTTTAGCCAGACCATCCTGGCCGGTAGTCCACTGCTTGTTCGTCTCAGGTGGCGCCATATTTGCTGTGCTGTCCGATTTTCTGAAAGGCAGATAAGAAGAGATGAAACTAGTCATGACGAAGGAAGAAAAAGAGAAGAAGAGAATAAATATTAGCAAAATAAATCAGACGTCAACGTTAACGTCAACTCTCAGTCAATGCTCTTACAAGTGGAGATGACGTCGCTGTTGGTGGATAGAGGCTTGTCCTATCAGAGAAGGAGGCTAGATCGTTTCAGGTATTAATGCCGTATGTTGTCGAAGTGTCTTAGTAATCAAGAGCTTTACTTTAAAAGTTGCAGACTTGGGTCTTGGCGATTCAAGTTGATGCTTGAATTATGCAGACTGAGTTTTCTCCGCCTATAATACGCAGTTGGATGAGACACGTAAATGGTGCTACGGCCAACAGACAAATAAACAGTAGACAGCCTCGGGCACAAACATCAGTCATTCAGGCAGGATATACTATGTAGATAACATAAAGCAAAATCACGTATATTCAACTC
Organism: Fusarium aywerte; assembly: GCA_013186375.1. NCBI lineage: Eukaryota > Fungi > Ascomycota > Sordariomycetes > Hypocreales > Nectriaceae > Fusarium > Fusarium aywerte. Next base: position 17,705 of record JABCQV010000502.1, on the reverse strand, counting down.
AAAGCACAATACATATACAAGAGCAACTCACTTATCTTTCATCTCTAGCCCTCGATCATCATCCTCTTATTCGTGTTTATAACTCCTACTATACTTGCTATGCCATACACGCACTCCCTTTCGCCTCAAGCTCTCCTAGTATCATCGCAACCGGGCAGGTTCAGAATTAATCAAGCGGCACAAGAGGCCCTTTGCTCCAGCCATATGAGCATAAAAAACACTAACTGTGACAGAACCATGAACTAAAGCAATCAAGAAAATAATGCAGAACCAGATATTGTAACTTTTTTCTTTTCCATTCCAACGCGGCCTTCACTCCAACATCAGCCGCCCCTTGTGTGCCCCAGAGTCCAGTAGCCGGACTCGGGCGTCTCCATATCGTCTTCATCGTCGCGGTCATGTCAGGAGCAGCGCCTAGACAGAAATTATTTGGTGGGTATAGTAGTAGATTGTAGTCGCCGAGGCAACTCCTCCCATCGCTGGCGATGTACACAGCCTGATGAGGAGAAGCCGGTATAACTGTCTAGACGTAACGTCGTAAAAGCGTCATAATCGTCAGGTAGTGGTCGTAGGTCTTGTCGGGGTACAGGCGAGGGTATTCCAGATTATGCGTGTTGCCAAGCGGTTCGTGACCTTCCATGTTTGGTTGCCCAGGTGTTTTGAAAACATTGTGTATCCAGATATCCTATCCCATACTCTCTCATCGGTAGCTGTCATCAGATCGGCCACACTTATGGGCCACTCGAGTCCCCAACAATCTTCAAAAGTCATAAAACCATTCCCACGTAAACTATATGCAATGGGGTTGAACAAGACAGGACAAGGCAAAAGCTTGTCAACACTTCCCCAGGTATGTAAATATTACAAGTCGTGATAGCAAATGCGATGTAAAATATCGATGCGTCGTTTTCGTTGTCGTCAATCCGTAGGGATACGCGCAGTTGTAGCCGGCGACTGGCTTCCAGGTCGCCTCAAAGCTTGGCCCACAAGTGGTAAGCGAAGCATCACACTCAGTGATATCGCGAGGCGTTGGTGGAGCTTGAGCCGACACGAGCTCCGTTGTCCGACGAGTCTATGTCAATTAGTTCATATTCAAACGTTCCAGTTTTGTTTTACATACCGCTACCGCGCGTGGCGTGGCCGTTAGCACGACGTCCAGCGAAACCGGCGTTGGACTCCCACTCGGGTCCACGAGGTTGACGCTCAGGAGCTCCCTTAGAGCTGTTACCAGGGCGCTGGCTGCCGATAGCGCCAGGAGTGCTTCGCGCCTGGTTTTGCAAAGCGCTGGAGTCGTAACCCAGGTTCAAGTTGTTGAGACTGCTAAGAAGAGCCTGGTCGTTCTTAGGGCCGGGAGTACCAGCATTGCCGGGGTGGCCAGAAGGAGACATGGCACCACCCATGTAGTCACCAAACCGAGCAGTGGAGCCTCCACCCATGTTGTTCATGCCTGAAGGCGCCAGGTAGCTAGAAGAGGCCTGAGAGGGGCTGGGAGTGAAAGATCGGAGATCGGCAAAGCTCTTTGCAGCTCGAAGGTTGTTGGGAATGTTGTTGCCATCAGGGCTTCCAGGCAGCTCCAGGGTCGGGCCTTGACGACCCATAACATGAGCGTAATTGCTGCTAGCAGCCCTCGTCTCACGATCTGCGGCAAAGTCGAAGGTTGCGGCACGGCTGAGGCCACGCTTGTGCATATCAAGGCTGGTGGCTGGCTGAGTGTGAATGTTAGCAGTGGGAGAAGGCTGCTGTCGCTTGAGCACGGTAAGCTGGCGCGAATCGGCCTCGCCCATGGATTGATGCTCGAGACCCATGTTATGCGCAAGAATGTGGATAGATCGGCGGTGCTCAGGGGCAATACCGGGAGGGAAGACAAGAATCTCGCGGGAGTCGTCACGGCGGAACATAACCAGCTCAGTGTAAAACTCGAGGGTCTGAGGGTCGTTCAGATCGACATCTTGTGGCATATTGATGGAGGGAGATTGGACACGAGATGCGTCAAGCATGCCAAGGTGCTGAGGTCCTCGGGACTGAGACTGCGAAAGACTACCAAGGGACTGGATGGAGCTTTGCTGGTGCAGCATGGGGGCTCTGTGCTGCTCCTCCAGCTGACCGCGGCGCTCTCGCTTCTCACGTTCAATCCTCTCTCGCTCAGCCTCGGGAAGCATCTTCTTGTACTCAACACGCAACTTGCGACCATGGACATCCATACCGTTCATAGCTTCAATGACCATACGAGTGTCCTCTGCAGACTGGAAGTTGGCGAAAGCCAAACCACGGAAAACACCATTATCAAAATGGTAATTAAAAGCATATGGCTGAGGAAGGTGCATTTCGAGCATGATGGAAGCGAGGGTCTCCTTTCGGACGGCAAAGGGGATGTTCTTGATAACAATGGCAGTGGGAATAAGCTGGTCGGCGTCGGAGGTGTTTGATCGGAGGTCGGTGGGAGAACCATGGGATCCAGGGTGCTCGACGCGGAGGTTACCATTTGACATTGGGTTGTTGTTCATTCCACCTTGGTAGGGCTGAAGGCCGCCCTGGCTACCATGGATGCCAAGACCGCTATGGTCTGTCCAGGTCTGTGTTTCTGTCAGTTTTGTCTCTAAAATCTGTCATGGTCACATACCTGAGGGAGAGCAGCTCGGCGATTCACGTTTCGCTGTCGGCCAGGGCCGTTCACGGCTCCGTTAACAGTGGCGACACCACTTGTGTTGTAGTTCCAAGCCTGGCCGTTGTCCAACATATAACCCTGCATGCCGCCAGCCATGGTATCCATACCACGATGGCTATAACCACTTGCGATCCTGTCGGCAGGGTAGAGCGCAGATGAACCTAGAGGAGCATCAAAGGGGCGTTGGGTCTGGCGAGGTAGTGAGAGTCCGGCAGCGAAGCCACCAGCGGTAGCATAGTTCTGTCTCGAGTTCGGGGAGCGATTGGTCGAGGTACCATAGTCAAGGTAACCCATGTCGTGCGGTTGTTGCGACATTGTGATGACTGGATCCAGTTTGGCAAGGAGCTGCTGATTGTACCCAGCAGTTGACTACACCTAAGAATGTATGATTTTTAAATGACCACGTACGATGAACGTTGGCCTAGAGATGCTCGTCGCGAAAGGTATAAGATGCGTAATAAAGCACTAATGATGCGGCATCAAAATCGTCGATCGGGATCCGATAGTCGTTTCGGTCATAAGCGGTGTAGCTATGACATGCAGCACGAAACGCAGCCACGGACTTGAAATGTCGGGTATGAGCAGGCTCAAGAGTCGAAGAAAGTCAGACACAAGACTTATAGCTGAGTCAACTCGACTAAAAAGTTTGTTCTGTTTGACGACTCTGCTGCCAGATTGTGACTAGGCAACCGAAGTGGGTGCTGATAGTAACTCAGGTATCGTGACCTTTAGGTTATTGAAGGGCGAGAATGTAGCCAGCACAGCGAAGTAGACCGTCAAGTCAGTCCCGTTTAGGTTCAGGTTCCTGCGAAAGTGGCGGAGCAACGTCAGAGGTTACTTTTTGCTGGTTGTTCGGCACGTATTGCAGCTAAGACAACGACGAATATTTCCTGGAATGCAGCGACGTCTCAAATACAAATGATTTGAGTGTACTACTGAATAAAACAGTGTTGCGAAAAGGGGGGTTGGATTCGCGCGGCAAACTCGTCTCTCGTTGGGGTGCAAAAGTCGTGGGTTTTCGTCGACGTAAGGGCTGAAGCTCTGGACGAACCAGATTGCGAAGTACGGAGGAGTATGTAATCAAAGGGAGAGTGACAAGAGGAGGGTAGACGACTGGAGAGGTCGACAAAAAATCGGGGGGAGGAGAGGGGAAGAAGAAGGATTGAGGAAAGGGGTAGAGAAAGGTAGAGGGGAGGAGAAGGAAGAAAAAGAAGATGGAACAAGTCCCAGTAAATGTCCGTGATGATCTGGAACGGGAAAACGGCGGACGGGAGACGGGAGACGGGGGTTTGAAGAAGGTGGATGGATTGTGGTTGGGGAGGTGACAGCGGTTTCTCGTTGCGTTGTGCCCTTTTTTTCCCCTTCTTCTGTTCTGTCTGCTCTTGTCTTTTGACTTGGAGAGTCCAGAGTGGAGGCCCTTATTTTTTCCCTCCTGTCTTGTCTTGTCTTGACCTTGTCTGGCCTGGCCTGGCCTGGTAGCCTGGGATCCATGAGAGATGATGAGATGGGGCGTTCTAACAGTGCGTGTACTGTGATGAGCCACCCGCGACAAGTACCCAAGGCGCAAATTGGTGGGGGTCTTCAGCGCTGTTCAATTACCTGGGCATCCGCTGGGACAAAAGTCCACTTGTGGATCGTCATCCCCTGAGATACCCTTGAAGTACCTATGAAATGGAATGCATCCATATCAACATGTACAGCATAGCATCGTCATAAAGTATATAATGCTACGAGTTGCCTCTTCATCTAACAATGAATTTTCAAATGCTTTAATAACTATCTATGCATGCAATACAGCACAGCACAGCACAGCACTGTGCTTAGGATTAGGTTCCATGCTAAATACATTTCTAAATTCTTAGCTGAATGTGGGGGCTTGTGAAAAAATGAAAAGTGACGATGAAGGAGGCTGGCCTGCTCCTTGACACACCTCTCGCGGCGGCTCTACCGCAAGTTCACAAGCCACCTCTTTACTTGGCATTGTCAGCCTCTTTGAAAGAGGCTTACTAGATTGGATGTCGATGTCGGTGTCTTTCTAGAAGGGTTGTCGAATCGAAACCTCGTGATGAGTGTCTACAAATACTCTGTGGACAAATCAAGTGCTTCATCTAGAGATTCAACTGTGGCAGATACTGCAACAGTGCGAGCAGCAACGTCATCTTTGGGTCCAACGCTTTAGCTGGGTGGACCGCATAGCATTGGGCACGCCAATTGTGGGAGTTTGTGTTTGTTGTCGTTACCATTATGTTTATGTCTCTGGCTAGGAGCGCCTCTTTTCTAGCGAATTTATGTTGTGCATATCTCTCTGCATCTCAGATCTGGTATTACATGCATTCGAATCAAGTTTTAGTGAGGGTACTATGCTGTGGATGTTACAATTCAAACCTTCATCGTCACACTTTTCTGAAGGTCGGGCTGTGAATGACTCTCAGTTAGAACCTGACTCGATGGGATGCATGAAACCTACTGTTGACTCGGTGAAGCATACACTGGCATTGCATTGCATTGTATAGTACAATTCTTAGTTGGGGCTATTGTACATGAACAAGGTAGCCTTGGAGCACAACCTCAAACCCTTTCAGCTCACCTGCACTATGTGGTAGTACTGTTCCAATACTTTGATTACCCCATCTTGTCTCGATTCATTAACCAATGCCCAAGGGGTTGATAATAGGGGAGGAATGGTGTCAGAAGAGTCGAAATTATTCAGTGAGGGATCCAAATAGTCCCGCAAGTCGATTATCATTACCGCCGGAAAATCTTGGCCGTCGGTATCGTATCTAAACCCGCGTCTCATCTTGGAGTTTGTCTATTAATCCATCTTTGCTGTACGATAGTCTTAATTACTGCTTCATTTTTAGCTCTTGGACCCCTTTTATAATACGACCGGCTTGAGTTCCCCGGACGATACTAGTAAAGATAGAGTAGAGAATGGCGGCGACTGTACAGACCCGATACCATGGCGTAACTAGATACAGTATCGTGCTGTGACGACCTAGCACAAAGACAAAGACCTCATGAACTTATTCTTGCTGTTGTGTTCGCGCTCGGACTAACATGTCTTTGCTTGCTTTTGTATCGCATCTAACCTGCGTATCGGTTCTGAATGGTAGCACTGAGTTGTTGAGAGATGTCCCATCCTATTACATCCCATGGATGTCTTATCGTTTCCATGGGCTGGTTGGCTACCCAAGGCGATTTGCGATGCCTCAATTAGACAGGCCATTCATGCGAAATTTGACAGTCGTTAGGTTAGGATTCCATCAAGGTCAAAGCCACGTGCATAGATCCAGCTGCGGCTCTGTTGTTTTTGGACATTGACAACCATTTTCTGGACTTTCTTTTTGGCACTGACTTTATAATTAGCATCCACGACATTGACACTTTGACCGTTCAACGTCTTCTACGCTGATGTGGTATTCGAGCGGGTGTGCAGCGTGAGATGAGTAAAGTCAAGCTACCTGGCATCTGACTTAGCTCTTCTGCAGACCAGACCAAACTGCAATTTTGACTTTTGTTATTTTTGTTCTCATGGAAGATTTGGTCTACCGCGGTACATATCAGCGGCCCGTCGGACGGGAAGCCAATCAATCAATGTGGTGGAGTACAAAGTACTAAGAGTAGTCTACAGTGTGAGAACCAGTTCTCTCTTAGTACTCTTGTAGTAAACTTTGTTAGTGCAGAGCGAAAAAGGCAACATGAAATGCCGTATCTAAGTCTATCAACAAACATTGCCTAGGAGACGCCATCTCTTTCAGCCTACTATACAAACACGTCATTGCATTGCCGCAAGACATACATAATGGCTGCAAGAAGCAGTTCAATGCGACAACACAATGCAACAGTGATCTACTCTCTTCTGCTCTCCTCTTGAGAGAAGCCCCTTTTGTTTTTCCAGAACTGCCCCTCTTGGTTCGCCGCCTTTCACGGCCATGGTCCATGGATGACGAAGCCAGGGGCATCCTTAACCCGCCCACCTGGGCCGATATCAGGGGGCCTGCCTGATCTCAGGGGACTCCCCAGTCTTTGGGTCGCCGTTCGTTGACCGTACTGTACAAGCCCCGGGATAAGAGACGAGGGGACCCGGGTCCCTGGAAATTGACCACTGATTAGACTAGGCACTGGAGGGGCTGAGGGGTTGTTGTTGTTGTTGTTGTTCTCTCTCTCGGTACTCTACAACATACGGTACGATTTACCTATTGCTGAATATTGAGTACTACCAATTCGTGGTGGATCTCGTTCTAATGAGGCTCATGTCCCACGTCGGAGAATCACCTTGTCTAAAAGTCTTGACTGGCAGGTGAAGCATGTCACTTTCATCTTCTGGACCCTCATCTCCTTTCTTCTCTATTGCTCGTCTCGTCTCGCCTCGCCTCGTCTTTCTTATTTTCATCTGTCAAATTCGAGAAGGCCTGCTAGCGCATTCTCTTTTTTTTCTCCCATTTCGCCTCGCTGGACCGGCAGCCGGTCCCTTGGAATACCCAGAATAGACCTGGCCCCGGGGTCAGAAGGCGTCTTGAATGGGATCCCTGAGAAAACCGAAGAACGCCTGAGCCAAGCGAACATCCCAGTTTAGCCTCATCTCACCGTCGCTCGCTTGTCAATTCCCCCCCGGAGATGGCGGCTGATAGATCACGCGGCCATGCTCTCTCCACCCCTGCGAAATAAGATGAAAGAAACTCGTCAAATGCTCTAGAAGCTCCGGCAGACGGATCTGCTCCCCGGTCCTGTTCACATGTATTCGCTCACCGATCTACGGACATGCATATGGATATGGATGCTCATGAATCCTTGTGGCATTATTACTGTGAAGATGCACAATTACTTGATCAGAAATATTTTGTCTGCTCTCTCTACCAAGGTTCACATTTGGATGTCCAACCTTTTTTGCTACCTACCACACTTACAAGAGCGAGCACGTGTCTCATCAAAGCCTGACTCATAAGAGTAAACAGAGTCATGAGACGCCTTTTCTGCTACACCCTCAAGTTATAAGTTGGCCCAGCTACAGTGTTTTCATGTCTCAAAGATCAGAAACCTACAACAGGAATCGTAAGTTGATGTCTTGTCCGTAGCACACCAAACAGACCTGTAGACTAGGCTACCTAGTGGGGGATCTCCGTCAGCCGCAGCGACGCCCCATTTCCACTCTCATGAGCCTCACGGCTTTCTTCCATCATGTCGCCACCAAACCGCTGCCGCGGAAGAAAGCAACAATTAGACATGATTTGACGACCGAATGAAGATCAGGTACCAACACGAGGTAGGATCTAATAGCGCACGATCTATTATGGAAATCATTCCCAGCGTCCCAGTCCTTCGGCATCCTGGCATCCAACATGCAGGCCTCCGCTCTCGCCTCATGCCCGCAGCTACAGGTACAGCTGCAGCTGCAGCTAGAGCTAGTAGATCTACAACTTCAGCCATACAAGTCTCTAGTGCCACAATGACCTCTCGCCTCTTCTGGGAGATACTGCGGATCTATTTCGAGCTTGTCAAGCAACGTTGCTCGTTCGGAACCACTTGACACCGATCCAACCATGAGGTCACAAGCCACAATCTCACAATGGAAGCCTGCTTCTGGTTTCCCAGATGCGAGACAAGGCAAGAAAGTTGTCACCGGTTCACTCAAGGCCCGGGTTGAGGACACCCAAATGACGTCTGCGATATCCTTGCGACAAACACTGTGCAGTATACTCGTTCTTAATGGTCTCTTTGATTCATATGGGTTAAAACCAAAGGGATATTTCAGCTGGGATTGATTGACCAACCAGAGCAGGGTTACAATAACCTTGCTTCAATCTCGCCTCCTAAATATTAGGTCAAGAATGCTTTTCTTATCACCAAGAAGATCGGATTTGTATTTTGTTTTTAGTTGCTCAGCTTTCGAGATATTATATTGTAGAGACAGAATTGGGAAACCCCTGGTCTCTTTGTAAATATCATAGGTGAGCTAGGTGACAAGAGAGGTAAACTTGAACATAGTACCAATAAGAATTAATTGGGTGACAAAATACCTGGCTCAACAACCTTTTTTCGACAAATGTAATTATACCCGGAATTTTATGTTGAGCCTTGTATTTTCCCTTCTCTTGAAAGATTGACTGGCCGATTGCCTTCACTATATTCATCTAACCCGGCCTACCCTTGAGTCTAGCCATACTATCGAGAAACATCGACAGCCGGCCGCTAGTGAAAAGATACAATGGTTTGGCTGCGCCGAAAACTTTTTATCACTGTTAGACTCGTCGGGGGTTCGGCTGCTCTCTCATATGTAGCAATTTCCCAGTCTAGAAGTTGCTTTCAAAAGTATCTAGGGTTTGATATGCACCACAACTTCCTTTTATCCTTAGCAGAATTTTTTAAATCGTAGTCAGGCTTCTCAATATTTCTTCCTCTTCTATCCACAGACGGCGATTCGACCCCTCTCTGCTCGAGCCTTCTGTATATCCTCAATCATTCCCCCGAGTGTAGTTGTATAATGCCTCGACCCCACAGGCAAAACGACATCGCGTCTATCTAGAGTGCAACCTCAAATTCTATGCTTGGGGCGAGAAGGCAAATTTCGTGGGAACTGAACACAGCTGATTCAAAGCATACGCTGGTAGGCGTTACGATACCTCCATGTCGAAATGACGGATTGTCCTCTCCCATACCCTACAGTCCCCGTCTGAACGACTTGGTGATATATCAGAATAACGGCCGTAGGGATCCCCTTTGTTTCTTTAAAAAGATGTCCTGTGGCTGCAGCTATAGTTGCTATTAATTTGGTCAGAAAACCGGGCGTGCTGAGAAAGCAACACCTTCTCAAGTGGGCGTGGAGACACAGCTCTGTGTCGTTATAGGATGTCATACTAACGAGCTTGACATGTTGAAGTCTTTTTAAACCCCGTCAGTAACTACTGTGCACTTTCCAAGGTTTAGTTATTCTCGAGGTGTGGCTCTCCAGGATCCAGGGAAGTTAACCTGTTTTCGCTTACGTGACAGAGGTCAAAAGCGACACAAAGTAAGATTCTGTTCCTTTTACGTTATCGACCTGATCAAAACTCCAAACCAGGAGACTATTTTATTGTCAGAAGTACTGCAAGCATTTCTAGAAGAGTCATCACTTCTGTTTCCGAGTGTCCCTCTCATAACCATATTCATCGCACTGCAGAGTAAGCTAAAGCAACTCATAACTCCTAAAGACAAGACATAGTAAGTGAGTCGTCACAGAAAGTATGTCCAAGAAGTTATATCGGGATACATCTAATGTAAAACTGGTTTATGGACAGTAAAGAAGGATGAATCGACCAGGAACATTGACCATTGCAAGCAGTTCGGACCAATAAAGCCAGCCGTATCAGCTTTGAGGACTTTCTTGTGCCTGCAGCGACCATCAGTAGCCGCGATTCACTTGCCATAATTTTATACATCCTGAAAGAAAAAGAAATACACATTGATGGATGCCCTCAGCTGAGAGTACTTGGTTGAAGGATGCATGCACTATGGTTGGCCAGAACGTTGCAGGCAAATGCTCGGCTAACAACAGCCATTGCAGCCACACTTTAGCCACAGCGGGATATGATCATCTCCAGGCCGAGCCTTGGTTTCAACTGTTCAATGCCAACAACGATATCCTCAAGCATTCATGATGATGCTCAAGCTTACTACAAACCACCCAGTTGACTCCTCTATACACGGAGGAATCCCTCAAAATTGTATATGATCAACATGGCAATCAAAAACCGTCAGGTAAGACAGAGCCAACAACATGCGGCAAGCCGTTGCTGGCATAACAGCAAACACAGATGAGATGAGCTCGAGTAAGTATCAACACAGCTCCTCCACCACTTCCTCTGGAAACTTGGAAGAAGTCTTCCTCGAATGCCTACCCTCTATTGTATCTAATTTGTCTCTTTCGAGGACTTTGAGGCACTCAAAACCACGTTTTAGTGGTCGCGATATCTCAAGCCTATTCTCTCTCACAGCCTTTGGTGGCCCAGCTTCTCGCCCGGATTTACTTCGGATCTTGTGGCCAATTCCAAGCACTTCCAGCTGCGGGCAAAAAAGCTAAAGCTACCTGAGGCATGTACGTACCTCTGAACCTACAGATCAGGTCGCCCTCGCCAGAGCCCAGCCTGCCTGAACAAACAACCTAGTTGCAGGACTGTACCATCAAGCACCGCACCGCACCGCACCGCACCGCACCGCACCGCACCGAACCACACCCACTAAATTTCTGCCACTCGATCCTTCGATCCCGCGTTTTTTCATCATTAACAACATCAATCGATTATTCGACATATCGACTACCGCGTTCGAATCCTTGGTCATTCATCGTCAGATTTTTGATACTTTTATCTTACGATTTTTTTAACGCGATTACATCAACAATGCCTGGTGGAAAGGGAAAATCTTCTGGTGGAAAGAGCTCTGGCGGCAAGACGAGCGGTACTGAGGGCGCCAACAAGAAGCAGCAGAGTCACTCTGCTCGCGCTGGTCTTCAGGTGAGTTTCGACTTAAGAGAGATAGCAGAGGAGGATGAGCTTGCTTTGTCGACCGATTTACGCGCATTCCGTGTCCCGCATCCCACGTCTGTCAAGTTCTACGATATACTTTCGACGCGTCGACTATCTCCGCATTACAATAAAAGCTTTTCAAAATGATAGCGCAACATTTACTTCCAACCCACCTGCGCGGTTGGACCAGGGCGACGACTTTGCAGCAGCTCACCGATATTCTTGGACGATTCACCGGCGTAACTTCGAATTCATGATGGGTCATTGCGGGTCAAGACGGAATGCGCAGGCAACGACGGCTCGGAAAGCAGAACTCGTCAGAGGCTGCTAATTCTGTCCAATACTTTACTGACATTGTGCTTCCTAGTTCCCTTGTGGTCGTGTCAAGCGTTTCCTCAAGCAGAACACCCAACAGAAGATGCGCGTGGGAGCCAAGGCTGCCGTCTACGTTACCGCTGTTCTCGAGTACTTGACTGCTGAAGTTCTGGAGCTGGCAGGCGTATGTTTATTCCCAATGAGTCACTACTGCTGCCTAGTGTTCATGCTGACTTTCACGACAGAACGCCGCAAAGGATCTCAAGGTTAAGCGTATTACGCCCCGCCACCTTCAGCTTGCCATTCGTGGTGACGAAGAGCTCGACACTCTGATCCGTGCGACAATCGCCTACGGTGGTGTGTTGCCACACATCAACCGCGCTCTGCTGCTCAAGGTTGAGCAGAAGAAGAAGGCGAAGGCGCTCGAGGGTTAAAGAACAAGTCTCCTTTCGGGGTTTGGTTTTGCTTTTTGCTTCCTTGGGTCTTGTGGTATACTGGGTTATGGGACGTTAATGCAGAAATTCGAATTCGACGGGGACGTCGCGTCGCGAAATACGCGGACGTCCGCACGACCACAGCTTGGATTAGCTGAAAGGCGCCTGCGCTCTTGAAAGAGGCACACGACGAGCTCTCGCGTCGGCTCGAGAAGCCGGTGCAATGACGAGAGGGTTCTCATTATGACGAAACGCCCTTTGCTATTTTTGCTGCGCGAGCGGTGTACAACAATTGTGTTTTCACTTTTGGTGTCTGGTTACGAGATGCGACACGGGACCGCTGTGCTGATGGACTGGATTAGGTAGACACGGAAATACGAGTTCCTTGTTGGTTAGCCGAGAGGTTGAATGTTAAAGTTCAGAGTGTTTTCATATCATGTCTGTATACGCAGCTAACTCATTAATGAAGCTATTATCTCCCCTCACATGATGCATTTCCAGCTCCGATGCCGTCTCCAAAATATCACTTATTCGTTATGTGTTCCCAATACGTCGTTCATGCCTTTTCCTTTGCAACATCCATTGTGCATGCTAAATTCTTGGTTCTCGACGTGTCCGTCGTCATGTTCCTCGCCTTTCTCTTCGGGTTCCTCTTCGTCCTCCTCACTGCTGTCAGGAGATAGCTGTGATGTCGCAAACCAGTCATCCTGTTCTTGGTCTCCATACGCGGCAAGAATTTCGTCTTCGTTGTCAAGGTCTTCCGGGTCTGTCATTTCTTGATCGAACTCTGGAACAAGGCCGCACAGGGGTAGCTTGCCGACATCCTGGCCGTCCTCGCCGTACACTGGGATTCCCATGGCCGCTGTGCCAACGATGACATCGTCTGGTCTTTCCAGGAACGCCTCGAATCTTTCTGAGTTACACTGACTCGGATAGTCACAGTCGATCTCGCAGTTATGGGTGTTGTTCAGCATGCGCTCCAGGCGCTGTTGTGTCATTTCGATGCGTCTCTTGTTCTCAATCTGAGCCTTCATCATCCGACGCTTTTCGCCTCTCAAGGTACCGAGATCGAGATTGGTGCTCTGTCTCCAGGCTTCAGGGTCGGCATTGTAGACGGAGTGGAAACGTCGCCAGTCGTTATGAACAGTCCAGTAGTTGTAGTCGTGGTTCGCGGCTGGCTGGATCCCGCGATGTCTGTTGAGAGCGTTTTGGCGCCTCTTTGGGTCTGAGCGAGACCGACCGAGCATCTTGCTGCCGCCGACCACGCCCGTCTTGGTACACCGGAGGCAGCGCCGAGTGACAGCGAGCTTCCACGTCGCTCTGCAGTAGCGGCATTGCCATGTCCAAGAGGCGGGTTTGCCAGGGGGAGGAGACTCTGGGGGTGTGCACGAGTAGGTCAACATCTTGGGCGGTGGTGTTTCTAAAATAGTGATGGTAACTATCATGGCAGTGTGAGTGAGAAATAATGTTGAAACACAGATGAAGAATCGCTTCGATAAAATGACTTTGTAGACGAAGATGTTGTAGTGAACGAGGAGTTTTCAATTCCATGAGCATTTGGTTGACTTTATTTATCTATTAGTTGTTTTCTAGGAGGATGAGGAAAGCCTACAAACGTGGGCCAACAAACGAGGGGCTATTGTTCAGAGCAACAATGGGGGTTTCTACATATAGAGCCGGTGTTCTTACAAACGGGGTCAAAAGATCGGATGAGCACTCATCTTGTTGACAAAGCTGCTTTGTGGAGAATCGGCCTATTCTTTGTCGCGTGCACAATGGGCGAGGGCAAGGAAATGAAAGCGGGGATGTGAACAGTGAGTTAATTGAACAGTGATAGAACTGTGCCATAGAGTAGAGATTATCTTGTGTTTATTCTCTACAGGTCGGCGGTGAATTTGAAGCGATGCTCTGGTGGCCTTCGTGACTTGCAACTCGTTATCAAGTCGTATGCCGGATAGCATCATGTTAATGAGTTGATGAAAACCAGGATATCAAGATTTTGAACAGATTTCAAGATATCCTCAAAAACACGCAATACATTCCCCTAAGCAATCACAGTGGTCTAGGTTTGGCTGCCATAAATTAAGGAGCACCACCAGGCGTAGTACCGGGAGTGTCGCTTTGCGAAGGATGCGTAGCAGAGGATACCTGAATCTCAGCAATAGATCTTTTACACAGCTAATATACATTAATTGCGTGAACACGGAATATGTTAGTCTAAGTATTTGTGTCGTGCCGATTGCAGGGCATATTATAGTCAACTTGGTGTTGATACCCCTGAATCCTGGAAACGACACTCGATAGTAATTCAAGGGCCAGTCTCTTTTGGGGCTCAAAAGCAGAGCTACATCATTCCTTAGGCCCCAAATTCCCCCATTACCTAAGATTTTAGGGGGCAGGCTCGAGTCCAAACCACTTTGCCGTCTAACGCATGCCCGCCAGGTGCCAGACAGCCGCCAACCCGCCAAAGCTATACAAGTTGTAAATGCACCTCTCCTTTCAACAACGCAGGGTGATATGGTGGCCTGGTGGGTAAAGGCGTGCTTCTGGACATGAAGAACCTACGGGTATCTTGTGTCCACAGATCTGTCAGCATGGTTGACCTCTAAGCGTGACGACGGGGAGTATCTTCAAAAACATTGGCACCGCGGTAAGGCAGTATTCCCATCACAAGCCATGTTACTCTGTACCGGGCCCTCTTTTTTTGTTTTCTACTTACTTTTGTTCTTGTGAGCTTGGTTTTGAAGCGCGAATATGTGGTTTTGCTCGGTTTCGAACCTGCGATGTTGGCGGTTGTGGTTGAGTGCATGTACCTCGTGTATTTGGTGTCCTGGAAAACGAGATGATTTTCAGATGAAGGATCAATCACATGACTGCTTAACTTAGTACCTTGAGCTCACAGTGACGGCAACGGGATTTCGTCTGTACTGCCTTTTGGCTTTTCAAGGAACAACTTCCAATGTATGCCACTCATCCCCTCGCCTTTCGGGGTGATTTTCACTTGATGAGTCCGATGGTCGGACCAAACATAACAAATTTGCCTCATGTCTCACAATCAAACTCTTCCATTTACCCATATTAGTGGGAGTATGCTTGTTGATTGACGACGGCAAAGGCCTATCGTGCATGATCAGGCAGAGTGGCTGGCACTCTTGGGGCTGAAACCTTCCCAGTGTCTCTTGCTCAAACGCAGACGCTATACGTCAAATCTAAAAGGCCCTTGTTCTTCGCGTGATCTCTAGAGTGTTCGTTATACTTGCGTACTTGTTGCTCAGGCTACATACGAGGTCTAAGAATGTTAACAAGTCCATCTTCAAAGCTTAACTCACATCTCCCCAGGGTTAAGGATTTTAGCCTTACAAACACCAAGATTTGACTTTGAACCAAATATTATCTTGTAAGTGCTGTAGTAGTTTCTCACAGAAAAAGCAAATGCTACGCGTCTAATACTACTGGTATTAGACCTGTCGAGTGTTTGCATCAGACTTGTCGGTTAGCTTCTTCTGATCTTCATCACTCTCCGTATTCGTCATCAAAATTCCGGAGCTGATACTCTATGCAGATACTTCGCTGTTCCAAACCTCATTTTGAAAATGGTGCCGCCCTATTGATAAACTCATTTCGCGTCCGAACCGATTGTTTACCCAAAAACCCGCGAGATCCTCTCGATAATCACCCCGTTGATAACAAGAAGCGCCACGGTACCTTTCTAACGGTCTGTATTGACCTTAATTCCGCTTTATTATCGCTGTTTACCTGGGTAACCAGGTGGAGTTGGGTTTGAGCCCCGACATCGCCGCGTCAAACGCTCTCAAACTCGGCATCGCACTCATTTTGCTCCAAGGTTTGGCTTTTCACGATACGTGAGTGCGTAATCAAACCCCTTGGCAACGTAATGCGGTTAGGAGAACCCTAAGGCCCGTTCACAAAATTCTGTGTATATAAGGAGGCATCTCCCCCCTTCCGAGCCGATTTCTTTCTTCTCTCATTACATACGACTCAGGTACATACAACAATGTACTATCACTTCGATCTACCGTCATTTCTTCGATCCATCTTTTCAAATCTACACTCTTCAATCTTTGTTCGATATTCACTCTATGAGAATATCAAGATCCTTCTCTCACATACTTAAACCAACCAACAACATACCCGTCGAGGCAGTTGATGTGACGCTCGGCACGAAGATGGGCGACCGGCTCTTGCACTCCCGTTAATAATACAGCACATAGCCTGCGGTTCACAAGCGGTGTAACCTCATGCCTCACCATGCTGTGTGAGGCCTTCAGTGGCTCCTATCCGCTCCTCACATAACACAACTTCTACGACAGAAACGATTGCCTGGAACGTGCGAGTTAGCCGTTCTCGTGATCATAATTCGAAGTTTACGTTTTAGAGACACACTAAGCAGCATGGACTTCACGTTGCTGCTGGGTGGACTGGTTCTCTGAACCAGCTCTCTATTCAAAATACATTTTTCTTCTAAATGTGTTTCTATTCAGAGCCTCTTTCTATTCATACTTCTCTGGATTTTGGAAAGGCCCCCAACCACCAACATTCACAGGATTAAGGAGAGAGTATGGGGAAAATGCTGCTTGAGGGGTCAAGTGAAAATCGGAGATCCGACAAATATTCACTTAACCCCAACTGTATATATGTGGCATAGTTGACAGTCCCCAGTCAGAGGCCTGACTATTCTTTGCCAGGTTTTACCTCAGTGTTGTCCTTATTTGACGATAATTACGGTAGGGCCAAGTTTCGAGCATGAAGCTTGGATGCGAGCCTACAACTCCCCGTCATACAGACAAGGTGTTATCACCTTTCGGTTTAAGGGGTCTTGGGCCGAGTCCAAGGACCTCAATTTACGTTTCCATCTCAGGATGTAACCATACAGATTCTGTCTACATTCAAGGATGTCGACCTACAAGTTCATTCACAGGAACGAGGCAATGTCGCTCTTCGCTTTGAAGGGCCTTTAGTTTGTGTTCAGACTTAGGCATGTCTCTACGGCTTCCGGCCGCGGAGACGAAATGTTGTCGACCTTCGTGCAACACCGGCAATGCACGAAGGACGACTGAAGTGTTAGCATTATTGATTCAGTTCGATGCTGCTGCACCGCCCACCATGTCCAAATCCCTGGATTTGATGCTGTTCCATGTTACAGTATCAGGGATTGGATGGGTGAGTGGTTTTACGACCGCAGCCTCATGTTCCCGAGTTGTGTTTTCTAGTGTCTCACGAACATCAGGCTGCTAGCTTTTGACCAGATACTTCCAGAAATGTTGGTTTGGTCAGAGGTAGAGAATCCGAGGCTCGGGTTCTCATGGCATTTTGGGGGATCAACTCACAGCTTCTGAGTTGAGATTATGAGATCTTATGATAAGACCTTTTTACGATTTCTCCCTACCTTTGGGCCAATTTTACTTTCCAGACACGCTGTCTTGGAGAGTTGCGGTTGGAGAATGTGTTATTCTCCCTCGCCATATGACGGTATGGGGCCGTGCATCTGTTCACTGGATAGCTCTGAGTTCTTTTGACGGCTTTCAGAGAGTCGCCTAGGAATCTTGAGCTATTGGTGAGCTTCATATGGCCGGCTATGGCTCTAGTTTTGCCGCGCCATGCGGGCTGCAATCAGCTTTCATGGCTTACGTGGCTTTTCCAGAGTCAGTCGGGCCATGATTTGTTGCTTCGAACATATGAATCGAAGTAAAAAAGACAAAAAAAAAAAAAAAAAAAAAAAAAAAAAAAAAAAAAAAAAAAAAAAAAAAAAACAAAAAAAAAAAAAAAAAA